>CAODLS013870341.1:0-13090 GCA_948243855.1 Flueggea neowawraea
ATTAAATATAATGAAATAGAAAAATAACTAAATTAAACTATAGTAAAAAAGTAGAAGGAATTTGAAAAATGTAATTGCAAAAAATAACTTTGAGAAATATAGAAAACGTAATTGCAATAATAAAATATATAAATAATTAATACGAGCAATTTAGAACAAAATAAATTTTTGAGAGAGAAGAAATAGTGTGAAATTGGTAGGAATAGGGTAGTGGTATTTATAGAGTTGAAAAAAAAAGGAAATGGCAGTTCGAACCGCCGGTTCGACAGTTTCTAGAGGGATGAAATCGGAACCTAAATCTCAACCCTCCGGTTTTGGTCGACCGATTCCGATTCGATTTTGACCGGTTTTAACTGGTCTGGTTCCAGTTCGGTTTGTCGGTTTCGGTTCAAATTTTACATGTCTAAACTGTATTGGGCCTAATATCATTATTAATAAAAAAAATGAGAATTAAAACCTCTCAAATTCAAATACAAGAGATAACTGAGATTCACATGTGAATGAATCCTATACCGGTTCAATAAATAAATAATATAATTAATAGGTTCAACTTATTAATCTTGATTCCAGCGAAAAACAGGAACAACCAGCAGCGAAACAGAATCGGATCCAATATTGGTCTCACGAGCAAACCACGGTCGTGTTGCCAACGGGAGTACTCGGCTCGTTTGCAATCTTGATGCCATGTGGATCGAGATAATCAATAGATGATATCTGGTGGGAGGAGAGGAAGGAGAGTGAGCGGGAGAGACTGAAGAGAGAACATGGAAGTGAAAAGAGGGTGAAAGAACATGCTTTCCTCTCCTTATCTTTTTCCTTCTTTCCCCTCTTCTTCTTTCTCTCTTTTTCTTCCACATTTTCTTCTCCTCCTCCTGCATATATATAAGCCTCCAAATGGGATTTTCTCATTGGGCAATTGGGCTTACCAATTGGTCTCGGTCCACGGTCCTGGTCCATTGTCCCGGTTCACACATTGACCGACCAGTTCAATTCATCCGTCATGGGCGAACCACTTTTTCTAACATCTCCCACTTGCACACGACAGAACCTTAACACGTCATGTAACATGGTTAGCACTCTCATAACCATGCTCGATCCCCTCGTCATACAGGCAAATAAACCGCGTGACCAGCATGCAATGAGAGTGTAATTGCTATACACCTGTTACGAATATATAACAGCTTTTAACGCAATCCTGCTAGGAGGCGTCTCTCTCAGAACATCTCCATTCTGCCAATGTGTATGGAACAACAGCTCAAACTGATGGAACGTATGTCTTCCCCTAGTTCGTAACCACATAATCGTTGCTTTCGAACTTCACGATTAGGGGTGACAATTCGTGTTAGCCGTGTCGTAATTGTGTCATATCATTTATATATTAGACATCATTATACATGACATAAACATTACAAAAATTGAATTTATATCATTTGTGTCGTGTCATAATCATGTACTCACAAATCGTGTTATTGTGTTAGAAATTGTCAGCCCTATTCACGATCTCACGAAAGCTTTTCTCAAAGTTCTCACATCATGTGACACTTTGCATGAGAGCTAGCTTAGCAAACTTATGAGACTAGTGCAAATACTTCTAGAAACGAACTTTCCCTCCTACACCAGACAATCCATATAGCTGAATTTATTTGCCCAGCTAGTCACGCTTGGTCGAATCAATCATGACCATTAACGACAAGCTAAAGAAACCAAACTCAATTACATGTCTTGAATGTGTTAATGGTTCTAATGGTATGTAGTACTGAGAACCACATGTTTACAGTAGAGTCTCACACCAAGAAAGGTTAGATTGTTTTTCAATCTCTTCCATCTTTATGATCGTGTATATAGCACACATGGTATGATCATATGTTGTGTTCTTTCCTTCCTTTAGAGGAGCGCATGTTTATACAATATTGTCAACACCACACAAAAGCTTCAATTATGATGCATTTCACCATCTAACCTTAATCCACACTTAATAGGATTACTTCTGACTTTAAGACAGAATATGCTAAAAGTCTATCAATTTTTGCAATTGATCATTTAATGATCGACAGAGGAATTTATCATATGGCGTACGTATCTTTTCATACGATTTCTTCCTGCCCTTTAAAATGAACCCACTATTGCAAAATGCAAGATGACCTCTTGATTATGAACTCGCTCCCTTTTTACAATCAAAATCAGTCTCATCTTAGTTCTTCCTCCCGATGAACTGGAAAAACTAAGGTAAACACTCGTTTGAGTGGGTTACTTCTCTATCCAACATGCTTTCACACTCAATGCTACAAAAAATGTTAACTCTCAATATTTGTGCTCGTGTATTGCTTACGATGATCTTATTAAAGATCATGTTTTAAGGGATTACATACTTCGTGTGCTATGCGGGTCTTAAGGAACATATTCCTTATGGGTTTTTATTAACGGATCTACAATCACATCTCGTACGGACTTACATTCCAAGTTCACTTTTCCTTGTGAAACTTGTACTCAAATTCACTTATCATTGTGCAACCAAGTCTTTCACAACATGATACTTGATCTTGATTTTCTTAGACTTATGAAAGACCTTCTCAATCCTTAAGCAATAAAGGTCGACTGTCACCAAGGACTGTCGAAGGTTCTTTAGGTGGTCAGTGCTAAGTGGACCATTCCATTGTATAGCTAATCTTCTCATTGCACTGTAGCTAATAAAGCTATGGTCTCAGCTTCCCTTGCTATACACTTATATGTGTTCCTCACTATTACGTGGGGTGACTTTTCTACTAAGTAAGAACACATAGCCAGATATAGACTTGCTCATAATCCACATCATTACATGGAGTAGCCACTATGTCTTATTTTATCATAAGCCCTTACTATAACACAATACCTTACAATGCCTCTAAAGAATCTAAGTATCTCACTCACTAATTTCCAACATCCTCTTTATGTGTTGGTTCAATATTTATTAGTTATTTTGACTGCATAGAAAATTCTAAACATTGTGCACACCTAGACACAAACTTGTTTATTACAAGACATGGTCTTGTAATCAACACATGTACTCTATATTGCAAAAAACATTCACATGACATTCGTATGAAGAACATTCCTTACACATTCATCATCTCACATAGGTTTATAGACACATGCACTTACTAAGAGACTTGATCTTAGTTAATAGATATCTATGGGTTATGTATTTTTGCATCTTGAAATATTCAAGTACTTTGTTGATCCATCTAACTTGAAGAGGGACAACAATCTACTTCTCTTGGAGTTTGACTCCAACGTTAACCCATACTATATATATCAAAGTTGGATGATAACCAATCTTTGGAGTTATTTAAGTATGCTTGACCATTCTAGCTACATGTGTGATGTCCATACTAGGTCAGAATGAAAAGATTCATCTTGACATTATCATAACATATATGAATATATCATCTCTCTCGAAAAAATGTCTAAGGTCTTACCTTGGACGATGAAACCATTTGGTTAAACCATATAGGTTTCTACTCCAAATTGTCTATTGAGAAAAGGAGTCTCTACATTTCATAATGTAGGTCGAGGCATAGACTAGTTCGAATGACCAAAGTCTATTCGATGAAGGTAAATCTTTCAACAAGGTGGACTTTCTAATCTTATTGACTCTATCCTCTTTAAGCGATTATCGATGTCTTACTCAATTTATCGCTCATGTATCCATTTATCTCCAATAGGTGTCCACCATTTGGATAGATCAACCCATTTTCAACATGGTTCAATCTTAAATGTCATTCTCACTTTTATTGCTTAATCCTTACAAATCTCACTAGGATGAGTGAACCTCTAACACACTCGCATGTTCATCTTTGACTTGGGGGGTTACTAAAAAAGAACCATGATCGATTCATTTATCGAATAAATGTCGTCATAAGAATTCATTTATCAAATAAATGTCGTTGTGAGACTTTATCCCTTTTAGTTTTACGTATTTTCAAAAATACTCCCATTGGGTTCAAGCTCCATATAGAAACTCGCACTGGATTTACATTTTTGAAATGCTCCCACTTGATTTAAGTTTCCTACTCCCATTGGAAAATAAGAATCTTACTCCCACTAAAGTTAGGATCAGGAACATGCGCACACGTTTAAGGTAGATGAGATAAAAGTTGAATCGTTCCAAGATCTAGTCGATGCATCCTTTCCAGAGAAAGAGATAACAATTGCTCGGATCAATGGATCGATCTCTTGAGATTTTAAAATCCAAGGACTCTGTCAATGCTTCCCTTTCAAAGAAAGAGATAACAATCGTTTAGATAGATCTCTTGATATTTTAAAACTTAAGGATGTAATCTACTAATTACATTACCTAACTTTCTTCCTTATCCTTTATACTCCTCAAGAATTCTCCAACTCGGATGGAGTGATCCTAAGGGTCTTAGTTCATGAGTCTCAAATAAAGTGATTTTTTTTCCATTTTAATTCCAGTTAAGAAATCTATTCCCTAAGGAATGTGATTTCTTATAACTTGTTACTATGCCAATTTCCTATTATCCTATAACGATTGTATCATTTGACATAGCAGGATATCTAAAACCTCGTGCCTCTTAGTCTTTTCAGCCAAGGTATCATGGATATTGACAATGCATCTCTTGGTTTCAAGTGGTTTAGGTCATACACTCGACCAATCCACATCTCATGAGATGTACAAGTAATGAACTTAGAAGGCATACGGATTTTGAACTTTATAGCCTTTGCCATCATAGTTCTTACCATATTAAGGAGAGTTTCATTTCTCCTTTTCGATGTGCGAACTTTCACAGAATAAGAACAAACAACTTATGTTCATTTCCCTTTCATAACACAAAGCCTTGGACTCGTCTAATGTCATGACCTTAGTTGATGCATAAAACTTTATTTGATTCTCATCTTGACTAGAAAGAAGTAAGAGCTAACTTGGCTATTCTTGCTTATGAGAAATCAAATAGATATGTTGCACCTTTTACGATCATATACATAAAAGTGATGAAGAAGTAGGTCTTAGCCTCACCTTCTTATTCTTTTGACATCATACATCAAAAGTGGATTAATAGCAATGAAAATTCAGCTCGAAGTGCCTTTTGAAATAGTTTCTTCTCTAGTATTCCTTATTTGCAATGCTTGCAATTAGATAATTTAAACTTACACAATTGTCTAATTCTCCCACTTCAGCTAATCGATCTATTCAATTTTGCTATAGTGTTTGAGTTACGTGTATTAACTTTATATAATCCCTCATGACCATATGAAGTAGTCACAAATGGAAACTAGGTTTTCCAATAGTTAGGTCGTTTACCTTAACTAAGAAATTACTTTTAGTGCCAAAGTAGCTCCCACTCAAACACGGTCTAACAAATACCGTTATTGTTAGAACACGAATTGAAGGAAAACTTTAATAAGGTTACGACATAATCTACTGTAAGAAAATGTTTAGTTTTGCGCAAGACTAGCTCACATAAATCAACACTTTCAACTCCCACTTTTAAGTTGTTCCTTGCAAACTCAACTTATTCATTCTTATAACTAGTTGGAGTCTCATGAAGTCTTGTAAAAGCTTCATTAAGAGGATCCTTAAGATTGAATAAGCCGTCAGCTAACGACAAAATTCGACAAAGAACATCGAACAAGGCAACTCTTCTCACTTGCACGAGTTTGAGCTATATACTCTCAAATGTGAATTGGCCCACATGTGATATGCCTTTTGGAAGTTAACATTTTACGCAAAATGTCAACGTTGTTTATGCTCAAGAATTTCCTCGAAATTCTGTCTAATCTCTCACTTCTCAAGGATTTGAGGTTCTTAAACATTTTCCTCGCCTTTGTATTGAAATTTATCCAAAAGAATAGGACGTTATCGAATTCCTCACGATCTCATCTTTGAGACAAGCGTAGGTTAGGTGTAGCTCGATTTGCTCCTAACTTTTAGGCAAGAAGTGGTTAACAACTTAGACCTTGTCCTTGATCAAACAATGATTAATATCACTAACTCTCTAACCATGTATGACTCATGCATCTACTTGCATGATTATGACACTTGTAACAAGTATCAGTGTTGATTGTTAATGTCACGATCAGTTTCTGGACCGTGACCGGCGTACAAGATGGACCATTTATGGAAGTCCAGCCTATTCCGTACAAGCTCAGAGTACTCAGAAACTCTACCCAGTTATTCATTTTAATAAATATCCAATTTAACAAACATTTTAGTTTCACAAATTAGCACAGAAATGCTATAAATAAAAATATAAAGAATATAATTATGTATATATATATATATATATACAAACACATTCGTTCAAATTAATAATACAAACGGAAAACCAAATAGTGAAACCCAAATAGTGGAACTCAAACCTCGGTGTGGAGCACCTAACCAAACATACCAACTCAAAACTCGATCAAAAGGGTTATCACTACTACTCAAAGACTCCACTGAGCACGGAAGCTGAATCACCTACAAAAATGTTAAGTGGAAGAGGTGAGAAAACTCAGTGAGGAATGACGCTTCAGAATGTCTCTGAGACCTCACATAAACTGCTTTGAAAACATTTAGAAAACTTTCACATGCAACATATATAGGTATATGTATATACACTCGTATACATAATAGTATAGTTCGAAAATATTTCAAAAAATATTTCGCAACCAAAGCAGACAATATGCGGTCAGACAGAATCTGTAATAAACAGAGAAGCAAATAACACATACAACGTATTATACTAATTCACATTATCCAGACTATATAGAATTTTATACATAAATATTTTATTAATACTTATTCAGAATTTTATACAAATACGATAATCACTGATCATACACCCGTATTATATTGATATTGCGCTGGCTAAATCAGATCTCTAACAGAGAATCAACAATCTCAAAAGCATCAATGTTGCTCAACTCAAGAGGGTCGAACAATTGACAGCTTTAGGGGACCCAAACAGGACCCAAAACCCTAAGGATCTCAGAGCTGTGACAGACAGACAAAGCTAATCAGAGGATATACCTGCGAGCATTACAGTCCCCGGGCTCCAGCAAAATATACCATGCTAGTCAACAGTTCAATATACTATAGGCAAATGAGCAATAACATAGACTCAATAGATATATTATACCTCGTATAATATAATAACTGATGATAGCCACTATGACATATAATATCAGACAGAGGCCCGTAGGCATAACATACTATAGTAAACAGAGTATACATATACAGAGTATATAACAGAGGTGGATAGAGACCAAAACAGATAGATAACAGAAGGGGGACAAAGCCACTCATCAGAATCAAACAGAGCACGTGGTCTGACCAGACGCACAACTACCATATTACCTTGATAACTGGGCCTTGACAGAACATTGGTATACCAAAGGCTACACTACCTCGTAGTTAGATGTCCCTAATATATATATAGAGCAGACGGTATACAGAGCATAAATTATTTACAGAGGCTATGTACGTAATTGTACATACATCAGATATTTATGTGTGTGTGTATATATATATATACACACACATATTAACAGACAGGTAATATGTATTATGTAAAATAATACCATATTTTAAATTATCAGACGTAGTACAAAATATATAGCAGACATATATCATATTATCACGATATTTATGCCAACATAAATAGTGATAATAATGATAGCATATAATTAATATTATCAAACATATATGTAGTAGACAATCATGCAACATAGATCATTTTCAGAGAATATATATAATTATTATTACACATCAGAATCAAATACTAGGTGTGGTTATTAATCACACAAATCAATTATTAATAGTCAGACCGTTATTAAACCAGTTTCAAATTTATACCAGACATATTAAAAACATATAATTTTCAGAAGACACAGCATATGTGTCTGAAATCGACATCGCACTCACCTGGACGCCGAGCAAATACTCCAAATCATAGTCCACTGGTGAATGGTTGATCGCCTTGAAACTCAAACAGAGCTGACAATAGAAATAGAGTACACAGACTCAGGTATGGTAACTGTGACATTACATAATACATATTTAATGTAAATGCAGATTCAGGCGCCATCGACATCAAAAATTCTATTGCTATCTAAGATCTAGCGCTCACGACTCAAAAATCAAAATTTATGTAAAATTACGAATTGATTCCTGACTTTTGTAAAATTACACTTTAGTCCCCAGACCTCGTAAAATTATAATCTAATCCCTCGAGTTCGATAATATACAAACGACTATTCCAAATAGTCAGAATTTCCAAAAGAGCTCTCGAACTCTCCGAATTTACAATTCTAGCTTAATTCCTCCAAATTACAAATATCCCCAAACTTTCTAAAATTACAAATCCAACTCTCAAGTTTCTAAAATTACAAATATAGGCCCAAGTTTTTAGAAATTACAAATCTGTAGAAAAACTTTTTAGAAATTACAAAACTAGCTTGAGTAAAACTTTATTCTCAAAAATACCAAACTCTTGATTCGGCCGACAAAAAATCGAAACCAAATATACCTATGGGTTCACCTCAACTCCAGGAACATTAATCCATCAACAATTTCCTCAAACAAACAACAAAATCATCAAAAATCAACCAAACCCGAATCTAACTTTAGCCATTCTAAGAACTCATCATTTCTTCTGATTTCAAGCTAGATTTATATTAATCTAACCTCCAACAATCATAATTTAGAAACCTACAACATCCATTTCAACAGAAACATGCAAATCTAAAACCCATTTCATTTTCGGCCTAAAACCCATTTCAGAAATTAAATGCATGAAATGGATGAAAGGAAGAGATTAGAACTGAAATCTTACCTCTAGAGATGTATAGGAACGTTGAGGAATATGAGAGGCAGAGAGAAACAATCTGAGAGAGTGAGAGTGTGTAAAATGAGGCTTTCAGACTGGTTTTACGCATTTTAAACGACCACGGATCGAAACACACCGTTTTGATATTTTTAAAGGCAACATACGTTATTTTGTCATGCAACGTACGTCTTGGTGTCACAACGTACGTTATAATTAGTACAATGTACGTTGTCGTGGTCAAAACACGTCCAATAGCTTCTGTTTCGAAAACGTAACTTCACAACTTATGTCTCAAACTCACAACGTACGTTGATCATCTTCCCTTTCAGATAACTTACGTTATTTTACCACAACGTATGTTGTGTAAGAATTCCAGTTAACGTACGTTTCACAATCTCCAATGTACGTCAGTATACTCCAGACAGCATTCCTTAACTTCCTTTGCTTCCAAACGTGCGTCAGATCATTCCCAATGTCCAACGACACCCAACCTCACAAAAATAACATCTTCTAAATATCCAAAAATTATCTCAACATTTGAGAATCAAATCATAACTGAGATCATTCAAAATTGAATGACGTTCCACTGAAGACCTTGTCGGAACGGGTCGGAACGCTACAGGGAAATTTCATCGGAACGGACGGGGTATTACAGTTAAAGACCACGAGCTCTAGTTAATGTCATGCCAACTAACTGTTCCTTAAATGCAACTTGCAAACTATTACATCTTAATACTTGCAAAATAACCAAGTGACTATATCATCTTTTTCACTAACAAGATGATGGATGTAATGGAATTTCTCACTTCCACGTCTTATAGACATTTCAGTCCAAAATGTTGAGTGATATTCTACTCCTCCTTAAATTCGGCCATAACCAAGTTCAAATTAGGCACGAGCTTTTGATCTTAGAGTACACACTAGATTATCATAATCTAGGAGTTACGATTGTTACTGCCTCAGCTCAACGTAGCTCAACATACGTCTACGTATGACTTGGCATCAATCGGCTTTACAAGCAGTGAACATGACAAACAATACAACATAGTTGCACATAAACAATTCATAGCAATACACATATATTTACTATAATTAAACTAGCATGCCTTTTATTAAGCTTCGAATCGACATGTACACTAGGTGCACATTTACCATCTCGGTCTTAATAATTAACTATACTATATTTAATTTTATAGACAGTAAATAATGATTGTTTGGATTCACTTTTAAAGTCATACGACTTAGGGGAATCCATGTTAGTCATCTCAATTGTTAAGACAAACTCAATAATTGGATAATATATTTAATGCATAAAATATTGCATACTAAATTAAGACAAATCAACACAATAATAAGTCAATACAATAAATAGAACAATCATCATTTATTGAACCAACATACAATCCAAACAATCGATCTCAATATTAATACACATATATTAACATTGGACAGCATTAACATACAAATAATACTTATAAAATTATCCCAAAATAATACTACACGAATATAGTATTATATCCTACACCTTTGTCTCCTAATTGGATACACAATGGATCATAATCCAACGTGTTATAATAGAATCCATAAGTAGTCACATCAAATTCTCGAGAATTTTACAAATCATATGACCTTAAAGTAGATATCTCGCTTCTCACGATCTCTTTTCGTGGTCATGGAGTAATATTGGACCTTTGTGCACTAAATGTACAATTATATTCTATCAACTACGACCACCATCTTCCCAAAATACTCACTTTGGGAGTTGTGAAAATTTTTCCTTAATTCACGCTTTGTTCAAACTAATATGGTTTTACCCCATTCGTTTATTTGTAATAAATTACAAATAAAATAGGCATATACATACTCGCGTATTATTCAAATAATTGAAATCTCATTCAAATTATTTAAATGAGAATCATATTTGCATGTTCTCAAATCAATTATTTTGAAAAACTAATTTTCAAAATAATTCTTGGTAGAAAATTTATTTTTCAATTTTCATACACCAAACAAATAGAGAAAATTTTTTATGAAACTCAAAAAAATTGTGAAAAATATGCCAAAATTTTCCAAAAAATCAAAAATAATTCTGCCAAAAAAATAATGAAAAATGGATGTCGAGAAACGTGTCACGTGCCGACATGCACCATGTGTCTAATGGCCACGCGCAACACGAGCAGTAATCCTCTCCTACCGCCACGTGTCATTGCCACATGAGGGCACATGCCAAACCGACATGTGTCAGGCCTTGATTGGTGACATGGATGTTTCACTACCACGTATCATTCCATGTGTCGCCGACATGTCCGACACATGGCACTTCATGCCATGTGGCACCCAATGGCGGTCCGATCTGATGATGTGGCGATCTAGTCATTATGACACTTGTGACGACTGTGCCACGTCTCAACTTGCGTGGCTTCCTACGTGGCTTGTCTTGCCACGTGTTGGACCTTCACGGGTTTGCTTGTTGTACAATCATCGTTGATTGTGATGACCCTTCACCACGTGTCGACTATCGATTGGTCCACGTTTATGTTGCTAAGTGTTAACTGGTCCATTTTGCCACATGTCGCGTTCTGAGTGTTTCTCCAACCAATAAGAACGTGCCACATCTGCCAAGTGGTGTATTTTGATTGATCCACATTTAGCCAATAAGAATGCGCCATATCGTCTTGTTGGATTAGATGAACAAATTCTTCTGGAAGCTTCTCATGAAGTATTTTTTGATTTCGTCATTTTGATGACCTTCTCGATGGAATTTCGGGATGAAACTTGGGCAGGTTATGTTTTTAAGGTCGTTGATCTCAAATCTTTTGTCAAAATTTTAAAATTCCAACTTTCAGTTTTTGACTCCGGACGGACTCGAACCGAAAATCGCGTTGGAGATAAAAAGTTGAATGCAACAAAAATACAGTAGGCATCCTAGACAGAAACCAACAATATTTTCGAAACAAATTCAAAAAATTTGTGCTAGCTCTTATACTAATGAAAGAATCTTATATTGGTTTAACAAATAAACAGTACAATAAATATGTTCAACTTAATAACCTCGATTTTAGCTGAAGACAAGAACAACCAGTAGCGGAATAGGATCAGATCCGATGTTGGTCTCACGAGCAAACCACGGTCGTATTGCCGGCGGGAGTGTTGGGCTTATTCTCAGTCTAGATACCACGTTGATCGAGATCATCAACATATGATATTTGGTGGGAGGAGAGGAAGGAAAATGAGTGGAAGAGACTGAAGAGAGAATATGAAAGTGGAGAGACGGTGAAAGAACATACTTTCCTCTCCCTCTCTTTTTCCTTCTTTTCCCTCTTTTTCTTTTTCTCTTTTCATTCTCATTTTCTTTTCCTCCTCTTTCATATTTATAAGTCTCCAAATGAGTTTCTAAATGGACTTTGTTTATTGAGCCTATTATTGACCTTATGGGCTCATTGACCTAATGTATTCAATTCAATTGGGCTTATTAATTGGTTTCGGTCCATGATTTCAGTTCACACTTTAACTAACCGATTCGGTTCACTCGTTATGAGCGAACCACTTTTTCTAAAAACAGGAATACAATGGAAAAAATAAGAACTACAATTAAAACCAAATAATTTTCTAGCAAGCCGATGACCCAGTCCTTTCCAAGATTCGAGATCCTTGGCAATTCTGTAAGCTAATTTAGACTCAGATTTAATAACAATATATCTGCAAGCCATTGTTCTAGCCCCACTCAAGGCTGGTGTCTAACACCCTAGAGTTCAACAAAAAGCAGGGAGCATAATTCAATGTTGATGTTAAAAACTCTATGGGCATAACGAGGGATTGAGCTTATATTATTTTTTATTTATCTTTTTTAAGTATTTATAACAGTAAATATATTATTTAGATATTTTAAAGTTAATTTAATGACTAAGATTTTGTCATTTCTGTAACTAACGTTATCTCTCGCATTAACACCAGTGGTGCATCTCTAGGTTTATTAACTTAAATATTAGAAGGGTTACGAGAAAATAATTCTTAATCCTCCCTCATTCTCTTCGCAGGACGATTTAGAAGGCAGGATTGGAGTTTTAGAAGAATTCAAAATTGAGGACCGTAAAGTTTATAGCTTGAACATCTCAGAGTTTAAAGATATATTTTTTCGAATAATAAATTTTATTATTAGACAAAAATAAGAATGAATTATCCAAAATTTTAAAATGTAAAGAGATAAAAATCCCACAATATTTCAATCAAAATAGTATATTATTGACAGGGTTTTCTACATAAATAAAAAATAAAAATAATTA
>CAODLS013870446.1:0-13032 GCA_948243855.1 Flueggea neowawraea
CAAGCGCTGGATGCAGAGGTTTATCGATCGATTCATGCGATTGCGTCAATTCCACACACATCAAGAAGAGATCGATGAACCGCTGCCTCCAGTGACGTCACCTCCCTGTATCCCCCACACAAGCACGTTGAAACTGAAACGAAGATATCTCCGACTCAAAACGACACAGATCTGACCTTCTAAAAATATCTACCAACCTCGGTCTCCTCAATGCGTAATTATAGATCTGCGCATGCATGTACCCACGCATTATTCGTACAGATCCACGCATCCCCCACTATTGCGGTCCCTTCCATCTCCTTTTCTCTGAGAGAGTTCGCAGGAGCGAAAGACGCACCCGAACTTTTTCGCGATTGCGAGGGTACTTTAGTAATCAGGAAATGAGTACCTCGTTCGTGCTTCTTGCATTGTTTCGATGGAATTACGATTTTACCCCTTTTTTCCGGACTTTGATTCAGCGAATCAGGAAGCGACGCGAGTGGAAAGCGATGGAATTGTGACACGTGAGCGTGGATGGGAGTAGAGGGGTCTACTCCGTCGTGATGCTCATGTGGGGGCTCCCTCATGTATATATATATTTTTACTTAGTTAAACTGATTAAAAAATATATAATATCACCTTAGGCAACTCATTAAGAGTCTTCCTAGTAGGCAACCGATAAATAAATTTATTATTAAGTAATTGGTAACAATAAGGGGAGAAATCTCTACATAGTTTGAGTATGAAACTGTAAAAAAATAGCTCATAAATATAAAAATTGGTGTTTCTCTTATTTATTAGAAATTTTCCTAAACTTAATTTTTTTTTGTTTTTGTTCGAAACACATTATTATAAATTATATATTTATTATTAAACATATTGTATTTAAAAAAAAAAGTTTTAAAATATTTTATTTTTTAAAAAAAGATGTCAATATCTCTATTTTTTATTATACAATATAGTTTTATAATTTTTTTTATAATTTACTTCCATAATTTACCTAAATAAATGCATCCAAATCAAATAAGATCAAATAACGAAATCATCCTAGCTCATATGAGTTAGTCTACACTAGAAGATATTGTGCACATTAAAAGTTGAGGGTGATATTTTTGGAACACCTATGTCTTTGGAGATAAATCATGTCTTAGACCTTATCTTTTAGACGTATTTATATTCCACTTCAAATCGAAATGGTATATATATGAATTATTTGAATATAATGGAATTGGACATTTTCTTTTGCAATAAAGAATATAAATTTAATTTCTCGCCATTCTTTATCCCTCTATAAACTTCCCTTAATTAGTCTCATATTCATATGTATCAAAATAATATAATGATTTTACTAAAGTGTGTGGCTACTTAGTTATAAAATTTAAAATTCAATTTTGAAATAGAAAAATTAAAAGACGACTAATTATGAATTAAACTGTTATTTTATTCTCTAAAATTATTAGTTTGAGGCGTGAAATAATGATTAGAATAGATTTATATTTAAAATATTAAAAAAAATTATACAAAAAGTGGGCTTACTTACCTCATTAGAGTTTTCCTCGAAGGGCATCTTCAACCAACTGCATTTTGCAGTAAATAGTGCAAAATGCAGTTGGTTTTTTCCTTCAATCCTGCACCAAATTGTTACGGTAATTTCTTGCAAAACACCGTAGCAACTCAAATTTGGGTCGTTACAGTATTTGCTGCATTTATTTTTTTATTTTTTTTATCTTAATAAAATGTTAATTATATTTTGATAGTTTTAATTTTTGGTATTTTTATATTTTTAATCAATCAATATATTAATAAGACCAAAATTAAATTTAATCAATAATTTAATTTGTTTAAAACTATAATTAATATGTAATTAAATATGAAAAAAATTAAAAACTGTATAAAACACATGCTCTGTAAATTTAAACTATAAACATATTCATGACAATATAATTTAACATCAATAAAAATATTCCACTATAATAAAATTGAACTTTCAATTAAAATATAAAAAATTAATTCAAAAAGATAAATTAATTTATCTAAATTAAAATTTAATATTTTGATTAGTTGTACTTTTAATGTGTAGTTAAAACTTTTATGTGTGCATATAGTTATAAATTGTAATAAATAAAAAATTTATTTTTATCCAATTTTATTTTATTTTAATTATTGTATTACAAAAATATTTATGCGAGCTATTTATATGTTATTAAATATATCAAAATATTTTTTGATTGAAAGAATAAGTAAAATAACTAAATATAGGTGTAAGTTCTTAAATAATAAAAAAATATATGGAGAAAAATATGTTTAGAATACTTCATTTAGTGTTAAAAATAGAGTAGATGGTTGAAGTGACTTTTACTGTAGCTACTGTATTTTGGTGTAAACTTACTGTATGTTGGTGTTTGTGGTTGATGATGGCCTAAAGTTGATATACTAACAACTAAATGGAAACTTAAATTTTATATATTAACACATTAATAATTTATCTGAAAATTACATTTTTTTAAAACAAGAATAACTTCATTAATTAAATAGCAATAACATCAGCAGCAAAGTATATCCTCAACAAAGGAGGAGGATCTTGCCAGACACAGAGGCTAGCATGGAGAATAGCAGCTCTAGCTAGAGAATAAGTTACCATATTAGTTTGCCTCTTAACAAAATACAGGGAAAAATCTTGACCTTGTGTCAAGATTTTTTTTAAAAAATCTTGTGTCATCATTATAAAGATCTTATCTCATATTAATGGTGTCACTTTGAAAGTTATCATCAGATAAAACACAATTGAGTTAGTTACATTAAAATACAATTGATGTCAAAACCACTTATAATTGCAAAGTTAATTTAACCATTACCTTAGGCAACTTGCATCTTTTAGCTTTATCAAAATTGTAAAGTAATGTACTCATGAGGTGCAATGTGGTCGAGTGCGTTTAAATTGAATTGATAAATTGTAAAAGTAAATTATGTTTTGGTAAATTATATAAATTAAAATTTTATTGTATTTTATGTTTTTTCCTTTGGTACGTAGACTTTTTTAAAGTTAAAATGGCGAGAAGAAATGTCTAATTATTGGCGCCTAATAGGGGTAATTAAAGAAAATTCTGCTTGTAAACCATATCAACTTGTCCTGTGAGTTGCTTGGTTAGCATTCTGCATAGAAAACAGGCACCTTATTTTGGAGGAAAACGCATCCCCTACAGACTACAATTGAAGCTACAAACTAGAGTTGAACTCCATACAAATGCACGTATATGGGATTGTTTTCGTCGGTAAAAAAAATTGAAGTAATTTTCTTGTTGAAAAGATTTTTTTTTCAATTAGTTTTTCTCCGTCTTTCGGCTAATAAAATCCATTCAAAATTAATTTAATTATTATTGAACGATTAATATTTGTTTGGGAACAACAATATTATTATATTTTTTCTTAAAAACAGCATAAATTCTTATATTTTTTTATTCAAAAATTTACTATTCATTATATATTATCTGTTAAATCGTTCACTTTCCTGCTCATGAGAGGGGATAGTGTAGTATTTAGGATAGTGTGATTTTATGGTAACATATGTATGGTTTATGGAATAGGGGTAGGGGGGGACACATTAGAGATGTAATGCAACGGTGCCAACAAAGCTATACTTTTTATTTGAACTCGAAAGATACCTTATGTTTATTGTGAAATCCTTCTTTAGAAAAAAAGATATCATACAACAAAATATCCACCATTGGAGGTGGGTGGCGGATGCTTTGTACAAATACAATGAACGATCGGTCTCAAGCATCACTCATTTGTACTTGGAGATTTGACATATTGATTCCTTAATATTTTGACTGATAAATTAGTTGAATTAACATAAATTCATTATCTGTTATTCAGTGATGGAGTTAAGATTTTTGTTGAATGGTACACAAATTCCAATCAATACTCTTAGAATTTTATTTAATTGATTTCTGAGATTATTTAACAAAGAAAATATATACTTAACTGAGTAATATATATAGTAGATGATGTATGTATATCCCACATTATATAAAAGTTGAGGTAAACGATCGTTTATAAGCAATTTTCTCTTTTAAATCATCGAGTTGGACCTTTTTCAAGGACAAAATTCATGTGAGTCCGTGGAATTTAAAGCAGACAATAACTCAGTTGTATAAATTATAAATATATATGTTAACTTCCTAATTTTAAAAATGTTATTATGAAAAAAAAATTATTTACTCTTACTGAAAATCGAACTATCGATGATCTAGATAACTCTCTATTAATTATTATATAGCAGCTGTTGGCACTTGATAAATTACAAGTTGAGTCTGACTCCGTCCTTGCTGCGGAGATTATTCTTAATTTCGATAACTGGAACGGAAACCAAAAGGCACTTATACGTAACACTCATAAACTCTTGCAACGTTTCAAAACGTCAAGCTTTCTCATATCTTCCGAGAAACGAATGGTAGTGCGCACTGAATTGCACAATATTGATTTCTTTAGGCTTTCATACATTTGGTACTATATATTCCGTTTAGTTTATGTTGCTTGACGTCCTATGACACTATCGGGTCTACTTGCCTGAATGTAAGTTTTAATTAGTTTATTAGTGATATTTTGTACTCGCCTCTATCTACTGGGACTAGTCTAACTGAGTCGAGTAATAAGGGTGCTACTAAGGCACGGTTTCAACCTAATTGATTCAACGTTCTAGTAGGTTGGTCTTTGTTAAAAAAAATGAATTCAAATCAAAGATGAGCATTTTAGTTAGTTAGTGTTGTTGTCAACACATTAATTAACATTATTCACAAACACAGAAGAAGCAAAAAGAAAGGAAAAAAGGACCACATGGGACTCACTATGATACTCTAGAATCTGTTACTTTACTATCTACTTGCTTTCTGCTAAAGCCATGCAAATTGAAGGTCTCATCGACAACTTTAAGCAGATAAAAGCCAGTACCCTTGCCCCTTTAATCTTTCCATGTTGTATTCCACGTCCATACACATACGTGGCTGGTTAAAGCCTGAACCAAACTATGTTGTGTATATTCACATGAACCATAATATCTTCACAACTAAGTCACTACGTATTAAGAAATCTAACATCTATATATATGTTCTTTTTTCTTAAATGAGGTGTTCATAACCCTCATTCCATTTTGCAATTTGTATCCATTTGGCTAACTCCGTTTTGGCCTGAGAACAGTTTTATATATGCTTGTACACATGTTTGATGAGTCCAATTAATTAGAACTAACACAGCTATGGCTTCAGCGATTTCATCAGTTTTTCCTGGTCAACAACAACAACAGCAGCAGCCCACTAATTATTTGCCACAAAGTGTTTCAAGTAGTGGCACTTCTTTGCACTCTACTTCAGGCTCTATTGGACCGTTCTTTGCAGTGATCTCGGTTCTTGCACTTCTTTCAATCATTTCTTGCATAGTGGGTCGGAGATGTACAAGTGAGAGATCAACTACAAAGCCTCCATCGTCCGCGTTTCACGACGGAGGGTGTTTCGGATGGACAAAGAGGAGGTGCCGCCGTTGTTGGTGGTGGTGTGGGGATGTTGAAATGGGAGCTAAGGTTGTGAATTTTGGTGCTCATGATCACAAGGATCTTGGTAAAGCTAAAGATGGTGATGTTCAACAAAGCTGATCTTTATTACCAAATTACATAAAGCCTTATTCGTATTCTCTTCTAAAAGGATTAAATATATTAGAGCTTTGTAATGTGAGAATATACATAAACTCGAAGATGTCTTATAATTAGTAGCTGATCATGATGTAATAATTTTACTGTTTTTAGTACTGTTTTGATAAAAGAATTGATTTTCTCTAAATAATCTTAAACCCACTATGTATCTTCTCCTAGAACATTTTTGAACAAGATGTTGTTATAATAGGTTTTTTATGATATACAAAGAGTTATTAGTTTCATAATTGAAATTTTTGTGAAATATAAAAGCATGGATATGTGTCTTCCTTGATTAATTGGTGATGTATGGTAATATGCTTCAAAAGAATCGGTCAAATTTTATATATCCTAAATTTCTCTAATTAATTCAACCTATTGTTTTAATGAAAGAGGGCGGTAATTAGTTAAACCTACTTTGGCTTAACATCTTAAACATATCCAACAATTGAACATCAAGCTAGTATTATAGCGAACTATTTATTTATTTATTATTTACTAATCTTTTAGCTAGTTTAATTGTTGTGATCTATTTATTTATCGACCTGTTTGAGACTTCATTGAAGTTTTGATGCCATTAACCATTTAATACTTTTGATAGTAAAACCAAAGATTATAATTAACTATACTCTTAAGAAGTTATCTATCTCTTGATTTATTTAATGTTAATCTTTTTTGAAGCAATCAAATTAATGAATAGGAATAACTACATTCGGATAATTGATTTAAAAAAATTTATTTGGATAATCTATAAGAATTTAAATTAAACATTTAATTTTGATATTTATGCGACTCCAACACGAAATTAGGAGGGAAATATTAAAAGTGAAAAAAATCATTGTAAAACAAAAAACAGTGTCTTTTACATTTTTTGTATTTAATATATTTATCTACCATATTTCCTTTGTTAAAAAAAAGGATCCATGGTAGTTTTATACTCCCCGGGTGGGCTTGAAAGTTTCAGGCTATTACAAATGCTAATTACGCAAGGATTAATTACATTGTCTACACTATTTTGGACCCTTAATTACAAACTTTCCAATTTCCCAATTTTTACACTCTTTCGCATTTTCTTATTAGTCCTCGTTCGGACGGACTAAAAAAATTAGTATTTAGTCTCAGAGTTTCTGATTTTTGTCTCATTCAACTATAACCTTTCCTCTCTCCTCTGTCCTCTCATTCAACTATTTTCGCTCTTTCTCTTTTGTCGACCTTAGGTCTTCCTTGACTCGATCTCCGCCTCGGTTTGCGTCGCCACCGTCCCTCGTGTCGCCTTTCTTCCTTGCGCCTCAGTCGTTGGTCTTCGTTGCTCGTCGCAGCTGTCTTCTTCCTCCCACAACGCGTCTGCTGCTACCGCCGGATCGGGCTTTGAGGTTGGCGGTTCTAGAGGCGAATCTGTGTTTTCAGTTTTTTTTTTTCTTTTAAAAATAATTTTTTTTAAAAGGTTTTAAAAAAGTTTATGTTGAGTTAATTTAAGGTTTTTCTTGGTTTTAAATTATTTTAGATGTCTTAAAAGTTTTGTAAAAAATTTTAAAAATGCTTATTTAAGGTTTACTTTAAAAAATTATGAAATTTTAGTAAGGTCAATTTTAAGTTTATTTAAGGATGATTTTGTTGGTTATAGAAAAGTTTGTTTGTAATAACGTTTTGATAAGGTTTATTTAAAGTTTTTTAAAGGTTGATATGTGACCATTAATTTTATATTTTTAGGTTTACTTAAGGTTAATATTGAGTTGATTTTTATTAAGTTGATATTGAGTTCATTGAGTTGATATTGTATTGATTTTAAGTTGATTTTTATTCAACGGTGATATTGAGTTGAAAAATGAGTTGATATTGTGTTGATTTTTATTTAAGTTTGCTTAAAGTTGATTTATGATTGTTTTTAAATTTTTAAAAAGTATGTGTAGGTTTTTAAATTTTTTATGTAAAGTTGATTTTAGGTTGATTTTAAAAAAGTTTATGTAGAGTTTATTTTAGGTTGTTTTTTAGGATTTAAAAAAATAAGTGAAAATAGAGTAAGTTAAAAAATAAAAAATGATTAAAATAAAAAAATAAAATACAATGATTAAAAATTATTAAAAACGAATTATAGTAAAAAAAATGTAAGGAAAATGATCTTTTGTAGTATAAGATGTAAGAAAAATAGGTTGTGTGGTATGATGTGAGAAGAAAATAAATGAGACAGTTATTTATAATTAATTGTCTAAATGGAGGTATTTTTGTAATTTAATATATATATATATATATATATATAATGTTTTGATAAGGTTGATTTAAAGTTTTCTAAAGGTTGATATGTGACCGTTAATTTTATATTTTTAGGTTTACTTAAGGTTAATATTGAGTTGATTTTTATTAAGTTGATATTGAGTTTATTGAGTTGATATTGTATTGTTTTTATTGAACGTTAATGTTGAGTTGAAAAATGAGTTGATATTGTGTTGATTTTTATTTAAGTTTGCTTAAAATTGATTTAGGATTGTTTTCAAATTTTTAAAAAGTGTGTTTAGGTTTTTAATTTTTTTTATGTAAAGTTGATTTTATGTTTTTTAAAAAAGTTTATGTAGAGTTGATTTTAGGTTTTTTTAGGATTTAAAAAAATAAGTGAAAATGGAGTAAGTTAAAAATAAAAAGTAATTAAAATAAAAAAAATAAAATACAATGACTAAAACTGAAAAAATTATTAAAAACGAATTATAGTAAAAAAAAATGTAAAAAAAATGGTCTTTTGTAGTATGAAATGTAAGAAAAATAAGTTGTATAATATGATGTGAAAAGAAAATAAATGAGACAGCATTTGTAATTAATTGTCTAAATAGAAGTATGTTTATAACTTATCCATTACACAAGCTGTCAATTTTAGGACCACTATTTTTTAAAATGTCAACATATATTTTAATCCTACTTAAATGCTAATTTTTATGTTTATTTTAAACAAATGTCACATATTTGAAATTATATTTTAAAAATGTCAAATCTGTTCCTAACATTTTTTGTTTTATTTTATAATTATTTCTCTCTTTATATTCTCTCACTCACTTTCTCTCTCACCCCAAACCCTAGCCACCCAACACTCTCTCTCCTTCTGTCGACTCCCACCCCACACCCTCTGTCGCCTCCCACCCCACACCCTCTGTCTCTTAGTCGCTCTCTTGTCCTTCGCTCCCTCATCTGTTGATCTCTCATCCTCCGCTCTCCTCTCTATCGATCTCGTGTTCTCCGCTCCTCTTCATTGTCTCTATCACTCTCTCTTGTCTCATCGATTCTCCTCCATCGCGTTTTTTAGTTTTTCTTCCTCTGTCGAGTCTCGTCTTACGTCTCTTATCGTCCTTATCAGTCGCCGTGTTTTCGTCGGCTGATCGTTGGCTGGAACGTCGGGAAGAGAGTGGCAGGAGGTTGACTGAGAGCTTGAACATGGCGGCTAGGGTTTCCTAACGCTAGCTGCTCCCTTGGTTTTCCTTTTTACCAAAATAGCCTTGCCTTTGATATTTTTACAAAAAATGCTACCAGTTCAGATTTATTTATTGTTTTTTAGTGTTATTGCAGTTGGTTTTTTAAAATTTATTTTATCATTTAAAAAAAACATTGTGAACCGTTGAAAACCATTTAAAATGTTTCATAACAATTTAAAATATAATATACACTATTTTATGAATCATTGTGAACGTCAAAATCGACCCTTAAAAAATATTCTTTTGAAGAAAAAAATCGTTTAAATTATTAAAAAATAATTAAAAACTATTCACACTTTTTTGAAAATATTAATTGTGTATTATATTGTGACCATTGTGAACTTAAAACACAATTTGGATTGAGAATATTTTTTAGAAAAAAATCAATTTCTCACGAAAAAGTCAATTTCTAGTGTAAACTCACTTTCTCGCAAAAAATTTCTCGCGGTTTTTTAAAAATATCATTTTTGATATGTGGTAAACATAATATAGCATTCTCAGTAGTTGCAAACTTGTATATTATTTTTAAAAAGTGGAATTTTTTTAGTATATATCTATAATTTTCCCCTATTACAAAGTTAGGTTAAATTAAAGTGGTTTTTATATGATACAACTACAATACTTTACAATATTTATTTTGTACCACCCATTTTTGCATATTACATATTTACTTTTTGATATTTTCAAATTTAGTGACTCTTGTTTATATATTGTTGGAATGTTGTTGATATTCTGTTGGTGTTGTTATATTTTTTAAAAAAATTAGGGTGTTGTTTATGCTATGTTTGTAACTTGTATATCTTTTACAAATATGCAAAACATACAAATATTAGTTTTATAACTTGTTTATACTATGTTTATGTTATGTTTATGATTTATTTATGATATGTTTGTAATTTGTATATCTTTTACAGAGATGTATAACATACAAGTATTAGTGTTACAACTTGTTTATTCTATATTTGTAACTTTTATATCTTTTATAGAGATAAAGAATATACAAGTATTAGTTTTATAACTTGTTTATGTTATGTTTGTAACTTGTATATATAATACATATAAACAATATATAAATATCATATATACAAGTACGTGAAAATATAATTTAGAAATTCTATTGGTATGTGCGTAATATCAAAATTGGGATGGTTAATCTATAATATCAAATTTTGATCTCTGTAATTATGTAAAAATCCCTAAATTAAATTCTTGTATAGAGGATATGAGTCCAAAATGATCACAAGTCTCCTTAGGAAGATGAGGATGAGATTAAAACCATCAGAAGACCCAAGTTGTCATCCTTAAGGATCAGCCCCAACATAGTTTAATTCCACATTCTTATTGATATGGATCCAATCCAGGCCTATGATCCGGCCCATTAGTGAACAAAGAAGCAATAGAACCATGTCAAAACCACTTGAATGTTATTCCCTTAGGCCTGTTAAATAGCCTTCGGAGTAATTCATGCATAAGATTTTTTTTGTCGAAGAAATGGGAGTCGGGGTGACCAGTAGGTAGTGTACCCCTGCTGGGCGTGACCATGCAGGCGAATAAACCTCCCCGCTACGAAATGTTCTCGAGAGACATAACTGACACCGACAACGGACTTGAGCACGTGCATTAATGTAATCGTCGTAACACCTCATCGAGGACGAGCAGTAGATGCCTGATCAACTCAACATTGTGAGAGTGAGCCCGAACGGATTCAAACCCACAACCTCACGCTGAAGACAACATATCCTCACCACTCGGCTACCCCTCGAGGGGTATGCATAAGAAATTCCCAATTAGTGAACTTAGTTAAGCCCTTCGGGTTGGTGGGCCACATCCACGTGTCACATCCTCATGCTTGGCAATAACTCGCGAATCCCTCACACTAGGGGCATGTGCGATGCTTGGCCATCCAAGCAGGACTTATCCAAGGGTGCAACTACAAGGGGAAAATTGTGTAAGCAGAGTACGGATCTCTTACATGGTAACACATGGCACAACGGACAACAGAAGAGCAAACCGCAATGTTTCCAACTGGGCTGGCTTATACTGCACATCCATGTGTCGCAAGGCATGAACTATATAGTGATAATTACGTGATAAACTTAGAAAAGTTTGTAATATTTATTTCGTATTGATAGAGTATGCTTATTATAGATACATTTTGTAATATTTTGTTCGTAAGTGAGCGACTTTTCAGATTCACGGATATGTATTTTCAAATTTACAGAATCTTGTTTATATGTTGTTGATTTATTATTGATGTTTTTCTGTATTTTCAAATTCAATGCGTCTTATTTATATGTTGTTTCTTGTTTATATATTGTTTGAATGTTATTTATATATTGTTGATAGTTTGTTTATATGGTGTTTATATGTTGAAAACAATACATAAACAAATATGTAATTTATGTTGTTGATTTGTTGTTTATATATTATTTATATATTGTTGATATTTTATTTATATGTTATTTTCAACATATAAACAAGATATGCAACATATAAAAAAGATATTAATAATATATAAATAAAATTCAAACAATATATAAACAATAAACAACATATAAATAAGTTTTTAAATAAGTCTGTAAAATGAACAGATTCTGAACAAGTTTTAAACAATATATAAAAAAGTTCATAAATCTGTAATTTATAAAGTTTAGTGCCAAAACCGTAATTTTATAATTTTTACTTAAAATATTAAAAAATGAAAAGCATGAATTCATAAATTACGAATCTAGACAACGTGTACGTAAAAATGGTCCAAGTATATAATGCCTTGAACCCTTCACATGGCACTCGAGAGAGAGACGACACCCGACTTGGACTTGAGGGATTCCTTATGATCAGACCAAAACCCACCTCTCATCACTAAACCCTTGTCACTGATGCAACACAAAAGACGTATTTGCGGCTTGGTCTAATCCTATGATGGTTTTATATATATATAATTTTAAAAAGAGTATGTTTTACTAGACAATTAAACCTACTAACTTGTGAATTATTAATTAATTATGTAATCAATTAATAACAAAGACCCACTACGTAATTCAAAATTTACAACGTGAGATCATTCGCGCCGAAATGGAAAATAAAGAAATTAAATATGAACCATGAACCAAATACATGCATCAGGGAATTAATGCAAAATGAGAAAAGCCAAATATTACCAAAAAAAATAGAAACAATCTAATCTAATATCTAATATGTAATTTTGGCAATTAGGGCATATAAAAGGTGACTTAGTTGGATAATCTAGATGGATTTAGATAATTTTTCTGAATTTTTTGGTGTCTTTTCATATTTTAATTTTATTTTAATCAATTAATGACAATAAATTTTTGTAATCATACTTACAATTTATAAGAAATGAATCACGATCTCATCTAATTTTCTATTTTGTTTAAAAATTAATATTTTTTAATATATACTTTTAATATGTGTATTTGATTATATCTAATTTTGTTAAAGTATTTTTCTTTCTCATGCATAAAAAAATTCACATAGGCTCTTTTTAAAAAAAAAATAGAGAATGTAAGCAATTTCAATTGAAAAAAAATATTATTTATGTCACGACCCATTCCCGGGACCGCGACCGGCGTACGAAATGAACCGTCTATGGAAGCCCAGCCCATCTCGCACAAGCCTCATAGTACATAAATTCTACCCAAATATTATATTTAAAGAAATATGAATAACAATTAAAAATATAATCTTTGTTTATTAAAAACAAAACATATATAACATTAAGTGCGGAATTTAATTTCAAATTAAAACATTTGAAATATCAAAAACCTAAATAAAACCCACAGTAATCCGGTGTGTGGAGCAGCTAACAAATCATATAAATGGGCCCGGTCAAAAGGGCATTGACCGCAACATCAAAATCCCTCACTGAGCATCAAAAGCCAACGAACAAAATTT
>CAODLS013870582.1:0-11759 GCA_948243855.1 Flueggea neowawraea
GGGGTCGGGACCTCTAAATTTTGTTTGGCTTGCATGCTTGTCATAACTTTGGTGGGTTGCGACAAAACTTAGTATCAGAGTTAAAGGTTTAGGATTTAAGCGGCACAATCGTAGAGTTAGGTTTTCTTGATTGAGTCATCCGTATTTTCTCTAAATTGATATCAATTATAAGATTAAAATGTTAAGGTTAAGGTATGACGTTGATTAGTGTATGTATGTATTATATGTGGAGTTATGTTGTGATGCCCTTATTCTGCTGACGAGCAGTTGAAGCAAGGCAATGAGATTTTTGTTGTGGGTCAGCACCCCTTTTGTGATGAGCCTGAGGTAGAGCTCGTTCCACCTCTGTTATAGCAACATCATGTCGATTAGCACAATGTGCTCTTCTGTATCCTCATTGCTCATGAGCATTATTCTCTTGTGGTTCCTCCATAGCCAGTTGTTATGCCACCTGCTACAGCCAAGCAATCCCCTCCTGTTCCGGCTCAACCTCCAACTAAAGTTGAGGCCAATGTTGCTTCTACACCATTGAGAGTTACTAATAATTTTTGGCTGTTTGATTGTATAAAGTTAAATCCCCTGTCTTTTCAGTAGACAAGGATGATCCTGAATTGTTTCTAAGGGAGTGCGAGTTGCACTCTACTTGATCGGGGCCTTGCAAGTACACGAGAGTCGATTGTTGTAATAAAAATCTAAGAAGCATTCTTCGGTATTGTCTCATCAGGGAACGAGTCTAATTGTAATCAAGAAATAAAGCAAAAACAAATAAAAATATCAATTGGTTTGTTTTGGGGTTTTGAAAATAAAGTAAGCGAGAAATTAAACACAAGTAACTCAATAATATCAAAACGTTATGGCTATACTTCTTAAGAGAGTTCTTTCGGCCTCACCTAGTCAAGTTAGGCCCATTATGTCATGACACGTTTCCGGATCATGATCGGTGTACGAGGTGAACCGTCTATAAAAGCTCGACCCATCTCGCACAAGCCTCAGAGTACAGAACAAATACCCAAATACAGTTTATTAGTCGGCTTATTAGTAATATTAAAATAGTTTAACGAAATAAGTTTTAAAATAACATTCTCGAATATGAATAAAATAAAGTCATGATATCAAATCACTATATAAATAATATAGTTAAAACAATTTAACCATTTTATTAGCAAATACAGGATCATAACTCACTACTCGATGCGAAACATCTAACAGAACTGAAAATCGGGTCCGAACAATAGGACACTCACTGCTGACAAAGTACCTTAATAATCGTAGAAGATCAACAACCGCAAATAAAAACACCTGATAGATGAAGTAAAAAGAAACAAGGAAAAAGAAGGGGGTAAAAACCCAGTGAGGGATAATACTCTAGAGCGGCTCTGGGCCTCACAAAAACCATTTTGAAAACAGTTTCAAAATATATCGCATACAGATATAAGTGTATGTACATATACACACTATATACTGAATAATAGTATTTTCAAAAATCATTTCGAAATCCTTCACAAACCAGACAAACAACAGACAATCGTCTTTGACGATTTTATTCCTTAAATCAAAAGACCTCAGGAGAAGCTAGAACATCCAAGTACAAGAAATCATGCAATACCTACCCAAAATTAAGAGACTACAAAATATAATCCAACATATCAAAAACCTTGAACAAAAAATAACCAAGTATAACCCTAGATAGAGCCTTCAAAGTAAAATTAAAGAACGTCTACTAGATCCTTCATGATATTCTGCTCTAAGGCATCCATAGCAGCTTCCTCCGCGATATCAGATACTACCAATTGCGCACCAATCGCCCAAGTTCTGAAAACCTCATGGCGAATGTCATTCAACTTTTAGAGAGTTACTTTTGCGACCTTTAGGAGGATAAAATCCATTTGCATTGTTTGATAAGGGAGTCTCACTCAATCTCCTTGATCGACTCCTCTTGTGTATCTGAGTGTAGACTTCCTGAAAATCCCAGTAATTTTGTTTTCCGCCAAACCTTCAGGTCCAAACTAGATTGATTTACATTAGGGCAGCCAGTTGGTTAGGAAGACTTGTGGTCTTTTATGGACGAGACGACCCATTCAAAGATCCCCTACTTAATCCACCCTTAACTTTTTCTCCTTCTCTAATTGAACTTATGCCATCACCTTGCTGAGATATTATTGGAGCATGCCCTAGGGATTCAACTATGTTTCCTTTGTGACATCTACTAATGTGCTTTTCATGGTTAAAATATATTTTGATTATTTATATTTAATATAATATCTCAAATTATGCCAATTGTTATTAACTTTTTAATGTATTTGTGTAATCAAAAATGTTAAATTAAATTTAAATAGTTTAAATAGATTTAAAATATTAAAAGAACACAAGAGAGATAGTTGTGGAAGAATCTATGCTTAGTGGAAATAACAATTTCCTACAACTAAGAGTTGTAAGATTTCTTATAATTTTTCCTATTCAAATATTATATTTTTTAATTTCTAATTTTAAATTAACTAATAATTGTAATTAATATATTTAATATAAATTATAAATAGCACGGAGGGCCTCTGCCCATATGTGTTGCTCATTTGAAATAGTTTTTTTTTCCCCTTTTTTACATGAGTTTCCACCAACGATAAAACTCGGATTTATTGCTCATTTGACACTTATTATGATATATATGTTATCACTTATCACTTTTATTACTTTTGACAGAGACAAATAACATATTTCTAACGGATGAAAAAAAAATATTGTTAATAGGCAGGGACAAAAATTGGCGATAGCGGTATACTCCAGGAGGTGGGGAACGACAATATACCGCAGGAGTTGACGACAATACCTCCTTTTAGGATACTTCCGGCAGAGAGGAGTGGATCACTGCCTTTTTCTGCGTATGTTGTGAAGTCTAATTTTTTTAGGCAATGGCTAGCATTTTCAGTGTGCAAAATTATCTTTTGCTTGAAGAATGGAGCCTTCTGGCTCCTGACTTGTAAGCCTATCTCGTCAATAAAACTTCAGTAATTAAGGGAATTTAATATACATTTCTCTGTCGATATTTGGTTCTATCTCCTAGACATCAGCTTGCTTCTTCATTGATTGGTGCTCAAACGCAACCCGCAAATTATCTTTATTTTGGAAAGTACCTTAAGATTTTCTTGATGAATTGCTGCCGAGTGTTGTTGGTTTCAGATTATGCTCCACGTCTCTCCAAGATTTTCTCTATCTCGCACAAGACAGCAACGCTACAATTTTGGAATAGGACTTTCCAACTTTGTTTCTGATGCATCCTCTAATTCGGGGATATTATCTGATTTGTTTGCTGAGTTCGTTCCTTTTTTTTTTTGTTTTTATCGAAATATTCATTCTTTTTGTTGGCCTACGTAATTTGTTCCCAAATGAATTCTTACCTCAATCGCCGATTCCGAAATAAATCCTATTCTCATATTTGCTCGGAAATGAAAACAATAATAAAATTTATTTTTTTTACAAAGATCGACCCCAATCACCATTTCTCGTAACTGCTGCTCCTGAACTAAAAGCAGTAATAGTTGTTGCTGATGAAGACAGGCACCCATCAACCGACAGTTCAATTCACAAGCTGTCATTGATATGTACGGTGGAATTTATGAATAGACGGCCAACATTGATTTCTGTTATTCATGTATCCAATTTCACTAATCCGGTCAAGCATAAATTTGGAAAAACACTTTAAAATACTAGACTGATAAACTAAAAATAGGGTTTTTTATTTTTTTATGGTAATCTGAAAACACATGATCTAACATCATGGACTGAATCCCTCTTTAAATGTCTAGGTCTTACGTTGTTCATTCAAAAATTTGAGAACAAAATTTAGAAAGGTCTCTCGGACGTTCTGGTATTTCATAAAATTTTTCCAAACTCATCGTCAAATTACGTTCCTCTCACACCAATAACTTTCTTGAAAAGAGCTGCTTCAGTTTATGCAAACCGGACCTCTATCATATACGAGGGAACTCGTTTCAATTTGTGGCAAACTCAAGAACGTTGCCGCCGACTTGTGTCGTCTTTGTGTTCCCTCAACATTGTTAAAGGCAATATTGTAAGTTTCATTGTAACGTTTCTCTCTCTCTCTCTCTCTCTCTCTCTCTCTCTCTCTCTCTCTCTTTTCCCCCCATCAACTTGATTTTTACTATATTTATGCTATGTTAAAATTGACTCTCTTAATGGTTCAGGATCAATGATGAAGACATTGTAATAAACTTAACTGTAGTAATAATTAATCTTAATACTACATCAATTTTAATGTCTATGATCTTAAAAAACTATAATTTTCATGCAACACACAATCAAGATCATAAGTGTATCTTGTTCTATGGATAGAATCAAATCCAAATAAATGACCACGAACAAGAGCGAGATCAAAAATGCTTTTCTCTACATACAGTTAATATAATGGAGACTGACTACCTCATTTATAGGCAGAGAGAGCACCAATTTAGGGTTTTATTGTGAGTTTATGTCCTGGTTCATTAACATGACTTATTAATTCATAAAAACTCTAAAATAATATCTTTCCAACAACCAATAAGAATTTAACACTTAACTCATTAAGCCAAATTACTTATTAGTCCATGGGCCACATACGGAATCTAACATTGTCACACTTGCCCCGTGGGAGATCATAGTAGTTTAATAACAATATAATATGCACGGTAAAAGATAAATTCTTTATTACATTCGTCATAACCTTAATCATTGTTAAGTAAAAGACTAACAAAGTTCATAGAGGTTATACTTCAATTAATTTAACATGCTTCATTCTATATGTCACTGTATTAACTCAAGACATAACATGACACCTTATGAGATATATGCCATAAAGGTCCAAGAATAATGTCTTTGGAAAAGACAACATATTAATATCCATATTCATCAATCATGTATATACAATAAGACATAAAATGGGGGGTATTAAAATCAGAAACAATACTTAAATTCAGCTTAAAGTGCCAAATGGTCAAAATGTACAAAACTTCATTAATATATTCTTAATGGTACTCAATGATGCCCATTCTTTTGACATGTTCAATTTAAGCATCTTCGGTTCTAATCCTTTTGTCAACGGATTTGCAAATCACAAGACTGGTGCTAATATGCTCAATCGACACTCTTTATTTTTTGAACTTCTTCTTTAACGGCCAAGTATTTAATTTCCATATTCTTAGCATCCTTTGAATACTTGTCATTTCTTGAAAAGAAGATTGCTGCAGAATTTGATTGACTCTACCACAGGTGCACAATTTTTGAAGTAGTTTTAACTTTAGGAATATTCCTAGGGTATCGAATCCCTCGAGGACGAGTGCTATATGTGATCTAATCTAAGGCAAAAAGTAGATGAAATCATGAAATTAAATTGATTTTGACAGTAAAAAAAAAAGTAATTAATCACAAAAGACTACAAACAAACAAGGACGAGTGTAAACGAATTCAAATATATGAGACTAATTAGGACAATTGAGGTTCAATTGCTAATTCCTTACTACTTCGTAAATGAATGAGGTTAACCTATGTGGGGTGTTCTCATCTCGAAAATCACCTAAACGACCTTTCAGATTAGTAAAAGTAGTACTCACATTTAGTAAGTTAATTTTGTTGGTTGAATCTAACTAAGTTGAGCCCTTTAAGTGTCTCAGACATTTCAATCACACAACATGAATGCATATAACATTTTCGAATATTCATCTTTTGATCCTTCTATTAGGATTGCTAAGTAATGACAATTATAGTGGCCAATTACAATCATCAATAATATAAAATATGTCATTCAACCACAACAATTCAAGTAACTATAGATTTAACCAATAAAACATAAAACTCATTCATTGCTAAGAAAGAGTTCTTTAACAATCTATATTTTAATGTCCTAACTTATTAAATTAAGCTAAAATTATAGAAATAAACAAAACAAAGCAATAAAAAGCAAAATAGAACATTATCACCGAATACAATAGATAAAGAGATGGAAGATTGATTGATGACGAAGGCTTCTCTCCAAGATTCCTTCAAGAAACCCCCTTTTCTTTTTCTAGATCTTCCTCTTCTTCTCTAACTAAACCCTAATTGTTCTTTAAAAAGTAAAGACAAAGAGAATATAAATTTATTATAAACTAAGCTAAAGATGCCCAAAAGAGCAAGTTTGAGGAGTATTTATACTTCTCCTCATGCCCACATACCCTTACAAAATAACTTACAAAATTTCCCTTGATGCACACTTAGTCCCCACACACTTGCACTTGCCACGTCACACTTTTTTTTCCTGTCTTTTGGTTGGCCCTGACTGTGGCACAAAACAGGAGCTCGCCACAGTCATGGTGGTAACCATGGTGCAAAACAGTAGCTCACCACGGTCATGTGATGACCGTGGTGAACGGTGTGACACTGGAGGCTTCATGTGCCATGGTCATGGCTCCAGGTATGGCAATGACCATGGCTACCTTTGAGCCGATCTTTCTTCCGCTTCCTCCCGTCGTTCTAACTCCTCTTATAACTCATTTTTCAAGTCTTTTTCATTACTTTTCTTCCGCATTCTATGCATTCTCATTCACCCCATACAACACACGAGAAGTGTATACATTCATCGATAATTAAGCAGACATAGGGTAAAAATGCTAGACATAATTGCTTGATTCAATATGTAGATTTACCATACATCAGAATTATCACAATAAAATTTCAGTGGCTTGGTAATACTATCACTTTTATTACTTTTGACGGAGAAAAATAACATATTTCTAACGGATGACAAAAAATTATTCTTAATACGCAGGGACAAAAATTGGCGATGGCGGTATACTCCAGAAGGTGGGAACAACAATATACCGCAGGAGTTGACGACAATACCTCCTCTTAGGATACTTCCGGCAGACAGGAGTGGATGACCGACTTTTCTACGTATGTTGTGAAGTCTAATTTTTTTAGGCAATGGCTAACATTTTCAGTGTGCAAAATTATCTTTTGCTTGTAGAATGTAGCCTTCTGGCTCCTGAATAGTAATCCTATCTCGTAAATAAAACTTCATTAATTAAGGGAATTTAACATACATTTCTCTATCAATACTTGATTCTAACTCCTAGACATCAACTTCTTCATTGATTGGTGGTCAAACTCAACCCGCAAATTATCTTTATTTTGGAAAGTACCTACAGTTTTTCCTGATGAATTGCTGGCGAGTTTGTTTGGTTCCAGATTATGCTCCCTTGGCCCATTATCTGCTCCACGTCTCTCCAAGATTTTCTCTATCTCGCACAAGGCAGCAGGATCCAATTGGATGTTTCAATCAGCAGCAACGCTACTGCTATGTTTAGTTTTAAAAATAATTTTCTGTTTTTTATTTTATATTTTCTATTTTCTATTTTATTTTTTAAAAGTTGAAAACATTTAGAAAATGCATTTGCTAATTTAAAAGATTTTTTAACAAATTTTTCATCTTTTGGTCTCTATTTTTTAGTTTTTAGAAAATAATGAAAAATCTTCTCAACTAAACAACCCTTACAATTTTTTGAAATAGGACTTCCCAACTTTGTTTCTAATACATCCTCTAATTAAGGGATATTGTCTGATTTATTTGCTAAGTTAGTTCTTTCCTATCAGAATATTCATTCTTTTTGTTGGCCTACGTAATTTCTTCCCAAATGAATTCTTACCTTAATCCTCTTACTGAGTCCTAAATAAATTGTAACATCTATACTTCTATAACACTTATTTGTATGAATCATAGCATATAACTAATTTATATATACAGAAAATTTGCAACAATAACAATATATAAGACAATATTCAAATGTAGCATGTAAGGCACATAATGGATTCACTCACAAGACAAAGCAATTTTCAGTCTCCTAGCTTACCTCTTGAGCCTCCCTGCTGTCCTTGTCACCTAATAAATAAATTCACACAATTTTGTTTCAATACAGAACACGTATGTACCATTATATGCATACAATGCTCGAATGATGCATGTTCCAATGTCGACATTTATAATATATACTTATACATCAATTTGGTCTGAATTAAGACATTCTCATATCTTTTATACCACTCTTATAGGTTTCTAATATTCAACGACAGTTGACGAAATGCAAATCCAGCCTATTTATGTATTCTGGTCAGTTTTCATTATCCTCTCGCGTCAACAACCAAACACACTCATTCTATCTTCAAATTTAAACCACATATAAAACACATATAAGGGTTTATGTACACCAAAAATCAGACTCTATGTTGCTCAAATGAGGCCTGTACACAATATCGAACTATAACTTTTGTACAAGATTTACAGATTAGATGTGTTTACACTTATTTGTATCCACTGTCTATTATACTCATACGTAGGCTCTGGAAATTTACAGAGATATACTAGACACGTAAATAAACAATTTTTATGTTTTACACTTTGACTACATCTGTCTTTATGTGCCTCAAAATAGGGATGCGAATACAAACTAAAATCTAGATGCAAACAGACCTATGCTCCAATCCATATGAGTTTATTCTTAATTCGTGCTCTAATCCATTTATTGAATATTCAAACCTCTATATACATATTTTAATGAATATTAAATAGATAAGAATGGAGAAAATCACTTACTTTGTTCCTAGGATGCAATAGACGCAAAATCGACGTGTTGTAGGTTTTCTATCGAATTTTCTAAGTAAATATGTTCCTCACCTCTTTTCTCTCCCTTTTCCCTTCTATTTTCCCTCTTATATGACCTGAGCACAAAATTAATCTATTCTCATTGTTTAAGTTGTGATTTTATCATGTTTAACTTAAAAACGAGGTAACGAGGTGCTTAGGAGGTCCAATCAGAAGCTTCCATGTTTCTTCTTTCTATCTACTCCATTTCTTATAATTTTTACACATATGCATACCTGAACTTGTAGTAACCAAATGATATTTGTTTATACAACTATCTTGATTTAATTATGAAACTACCTATTTACTCCTCTTTCTTAATTGTTTGACTTTGAACTTTGATTCTCCTATCGATAAACCCTTTATCACTCTCTTGAATTTTTTCTAAAACATTATAAAGCCATATGGACAAACCGAAATATGACATATGAATGTATGATCAATGCACATATCTTACGTATATTATATGCGATTCATGCTAGTGTATATGCAAGTTTGGTCATGGGCATCACATAAATCCTATTCTCATAATTGTTTGAAAAAGAAAATAAGAATTTTTTTTTTTACAAGGATCGGCCCCAATCACCAATTCTCATAACTGCCGCTGCTGACCTAAATGCATTAATAGTTGTTGATGAAGACAGGTACTGACAAACCGGCAGTTCAATTCACAATTTGGCATTGACATGTGCCGTTGAATTTATGAATAGATGGCCAACATTGATTTCTGTTATACATATATCCAATTTCGCTAATCAGGTCAAGGATAAATTTGGAAAAGACTTTAAAATACTTAAATAATAAACTAAAAAAAATGTGTTTTGTTTTTTTGTGGTAATCAAAAAACACATGATGATCTACATCATGGACTGAATCCCTCTTTAAATGTCTAGGTCTTAAGTTGTTCATTCAAGAATTTGAGAACAAAATTTAGAAAGATCTCTCGCATTTTCTGGTATTTCATAAATTTTTGCTAAACTCATCGTCAAAAATGGATAAGCTTTCAAAATGTGGTGCGAATAACGTTCCTCCCACACCAGTAACTTTCTCGAAAAGAGCTGCGTCAGTTTATGCAAACAGGACCTCTATCAAACTCAAGAACGTTTTAATGGTTCATGATCAATAATGAAGACATCGTATTCAATAATTCAAGCAATTTTACGTGCATTTATAAGTTTAGACTAATGTTCGATCCAAACTCATTCAATATATTATTTATCACCTTTAAAATAAAGCAAAGTTTAAAAGAAAAGGAAAATGTTTATTTGGGTTTATGTTAATGCAGGTTTCGGTGCTGGCACCGAACATTCCAGCCATGTAAGAGATGCATTTCGCAGTACCAAAGGCAGGAGCAGTCCTAAACACCATTAACACAAGGTTAGATGCTAAGAACATAGCCACCATTCTTGGCCACTCCGAGGCAAAAACATTTTTTGTAGACTATGAGTACATACCAAAAGCCCTTGACGCCCTCACGTTGCTAAAAAACCCTCTCATGTCTCAACCAACACTCCCAATACTGATCATCATCGATGGCATTTATTCTCCCAAAGGAGTCCGGCGAGGCCAGCTGGAGTATGAACAACTTGTCCGAACTGGGAATCCAAAATTCCTCCCTTATGAAATTGGTGATGAATGGGATGCAATAGCCTTAAATTACACATCAGGAACAACGTCCGCCCCAAAAGGAGTTGTGTGTAGCCATAGAGGTGCATATCTTAGCACACTAAGCTTACTTCTCGGTTGGGAAGTGCCTAGTGAACCGGTCTATTTATGGTATCCTCCAATGTTTCATTGCAACGGTTGGACCATGACATGGGGAATTGCTGCTCGAGGTGGCACCAGCATTTGCATAAGAAACACAAGTGCTTATGAAATGTACAAGAATATTTCGCAACATAATGTGACACACGTGTTGTGCCCCAATAGTGTTTAACATTCTTTTGGAGGCGAAACCCCATGTAAGTCGCAAAATAAAATCTCCGGTTCAAGTACTCACCGGAGGTGCACCACCGCCGGCCGCGCTTCTCGAGAAAATGGAGCCTCTAGGGTTTCATATAACTCATGCTTATGGCCTTACCGAGGCAACTGCTGCAGCCCTTGTTTGTGAATGGCAGTCTCTGTGGAATGGGTTTCCACAAAATGAGAAAGCAAAGCTCAAGGACAGGCAAGGGATTAGTACTTTGAGCCTTAATGGTGAGTACAATTTTGGTGTGATTAACTAAACAAATTAATTGAGTCCGTTGCCTTAATAATTTTTTCCTTTGATTAGCATAGTTAGCTAAACCTTTTTTTTTTTAATTTTGATGAGTTAGTTAGCTAAATCTAATTTTAGCTATTTTACTAAAATTTCAATTTGGATTGATTTTGAATAGCAAGCTAAAAACAACACTGGTATGTGCGACCTAAATGACAGAATTATACATTTATTGAATTTAGCAATTTTCTCAATTAATTATTTTTTGCTATCTGCAACAAATTCAGTTGATGCGTTAAATTATTTTTACATGGCTTTGTTTAAAAAAAAAAAAGGATACATGGCATCAATAGCGTAAAATTCCATGAATAGCGTTTAATTTGGCAAAATGTCAATTTGTTTTCTTGCAGTTCAGAATTTCTCCTCTAAGTCCCATACTGTCATTAACTTTTTTAGTGATAAATAAATACATTAGCTGCGAATTTGTCTATCCTCTTAACAGATAGTAGGACTTTCAAGTGACCTGAATTGGCAAATATATCATTCTTTTTTTTCTTTTTAAGTTCGAGGATGAAATTTACTAAAGGAGGATGGTACGTAATAACCAACCCTTTCAATCCGGTCTGACTAGATGAAAAACAGGGTTAATGGTGGTTCAACAATCCCGTAGAGTTTGAAAATGACTAGATATGATAGGAATGAATCTAGATCTATTTAGGAATGGAATCGGAAAAGTTGAGTATGCAACATTGAGGGTTGAGTGTGGCCAACGCACATCTGTAGGAAACAACAACGGATGTGCATTGTCCTTGATAGACACTCGTCCCATTCAAACTTAGGGACGCGCATCGGTAAGGACGCACGTCACCTCTAAAGGCACATCGACCCTTATCGACGCAC
>CAODLS013871112.1:0-14272 GCA_948243855.1 Flueggea neowawraea
AAATCCTCTTAGTGACAAGTTGGGAATGGAATCTCTTTCAGCATTCTTCTTTGGAGAACTTAACAGCACAGAACCATCGCAACCCTGCAAACCATATGCACTTGTTAGACTATAGCACTTTCAAGAACAGTGATTATGTAGAATTATTCCATAATTACTTTCAAAGTTCGATGTTGGTGCTTCCAAGTCCCGACCTTAACTTACCCTGACAAAACAATCATGGAAATGCATTCTTAGCAATGGAGCAGCAAGAGTTCTGTCCCTGGAAATGTACTTGTAAACAGTTTTATGAACAATAAGCTCAGCATCGGGACATGTTCTCTTATAAAACCTAAGTCGCAAACCTCCAGCATTTGTGAGATTAGTGAACTGAAGAATGACAATTATCTGAACAAAGACAAGTAAAAGAAGCTTTTGGGTTGCCATTTTTTGGTGGGGGAAGGTATTGAAGCTGTGTGTTTTGTCTCGGATGACTTGAGAATGTAGAAAATGAACCTGGCTTTTATAGTCAAGCCGAGGACTTGACTGCGTTTGGTGACAAACTGTCACGAAACTGGTCGTGAATTGTTTTTGGTTATTTGATAAGGTCAATGTAGATTTAAAGAGCTGATTTGAAATCTTTTATAGCTATTAGATACAAGTCTTACTCATAAAAAAAAAGGTACAAATTTGATTTTTTTTTTAATTTGCTTATACTTGTGATCCAACATCCTGATGGGTATGCTCCAATTTATCACGAGTGTATAGTAGCTTTTATAAAAAATAAAAAGATGGTAATATGTACTCTTCGTGCGAATCCCCTAATATGGCCATCGTTAACTTGTGTAGTTGTTACTAAATTATGAATGTTAAGGTCGTTCGATCAAAAAAAAAACAGAAAGAAAGAAAGAAAGAAAAACTAAAGGTCAAATAATCAATGGCCACAAATAAACCATTTGCTTATCATGTTATGTCCAAAAATAAAAAGGGGAAAAAGAAGTAAGCTGGTAATTGAAACTTGAATCACTACAGAAAAAGACACCTACGGATGCGGCTACCTTTGGGGCAGATTGTACGATTGTTTCTAGTTAGGGGCGATTATTCCTGCCCCACGTCTTCCACTCTATTTTTTCAATTCCCGCCCCCTGAAAACCTCTACCCTCTTAATACTAAAATCCGCCAACATTGGCTCTATCTCTATTCTCATCTTCTCTGTCATCTTTCCCCAAATTCATGTTTTTCACTTCAGCGAGATGTTTCGCCAGTTAATGAAGAAAGTAAATCAGAAACTATTTCTTTGTTCCTCTACCCTTAATTGCTCTGTTCTTCTTTAAGTAATTTCGATTTGTCGATTCATCATTGAAACCCTAAGCGCGTTTTGGCGGCCACTCATCGTTCTCGCCTTATCCTGCATGATCTGTAGCTTCTTGCTTATGCACATCCCTACCAGTAAGCCTTCAATCGACGCCTCCAATGGTATTTTTTTACATATTTATTTAATCGCGTCATTTTTAATCGATTGCAGTTAGGTGATAGTTGATTTTGGTTTCAAATTTTGTTTAGGTACGTTGAGACATGCATGGAATTCGAACATGATCCAACTTTTCCCATCATAGACCTGTACAATGACGAGAAAAATGGATGTATTAATTGGGTCTCCTGAAGTTAGATTTTTTTTGGGTCAGTGCTTGCAAGATCTATTCCCAGCAAGGTTAGATTCTGATTCCTTAGATCTGGTTCTATAATTTTGATTTGTAGATTGTTGTTCTCATTATTAAATTTTGAGTGGTTGCACGTCATGCAACTAAATATAATATTAGGCTATCAATTGACTTGTAGTTCATTGTTATTAATGTCAACTCTAATGTCAAGAGATTGATAATTCAATTTTTTGACTAATTAAATTAAAAGACTTGTAATATATATATGTGTGTGTGATTGGGTTGACCAAGTATAGATTTTAGCAAAATCATTTAGCGAAAAGAACCTTGAAGCTAATTTACTGAAAATTTTACTAGTCCAATTTGCATTATAAAACTCTCTACAATTTTATTTGTCAACCAAAGTTTATTTGAAAATTTCGATATATCTAATTATTAACAGAAATAAGGTGGTGATGATTTCATATATTGGAAAAGTTCCACACGCAAAGACATGTTCATGAAATGTTATTATGTGAAGGAGTCGTTAGCATGCCTATGATGATCTATATGCAGAGGAACGTCAGTCCGCAACTTGACTTTGTTGAGATTATGAATGCAAGTTAACAAATATTTTGCAGGACTTGTAGCTCATCAGTATTGGTCGAGTCAACTCCAGTGTTAAGAGGTGGTAATCGATTTCCGGTGGAGCAATCAAAATGATTTATAGAAAATGTAAGCAAATATTGTACCGGGCGATGATGATGAGATGCTTCTCAATTTTTTTACCCATGTGGAGGTTCATATGGCAGCCAAGGCTATGGACCCTAACAGTGCACAGGGCCCGGATAGATTTTCAGATAATTTTATTTTCACAGTTAGGATATTGTGGGGCCTCTTGTTTGTGACAGTCAGAGCATTTTTACCCATGGCCAATTAATTCATGGCTTTAACTCTAGCAATATGATTTTAATTCCTAAGGAACAACAAGCCATTGTGATTGAGAAATTCAAGCCTATTGTGCTTAGTAACTTCGTGTACAAATTGATAACCAAAATTATTGCCAATCGACTTGCTTCGGTTGCGTAAAATTGTTTCTCAGCAGCAATTTGGCTTTGTCAGTGGCAGGCACATTGAACATTGTATTGCAGCAGCTTCGGAAGGGGTTAATGTGTTGCATGGGAAAGTCCGAGAGGGTCATATGGCTCTTAAAATTGACATTCGGAAGACATTTGATTCTATGGACTGACAATTTATTTGACAGGTCTTACAGGGTTTTGGGTTTTCTGCAACCTTTGTGCAATGGATACACTCTATTTTGTTATCAGCTCAGATTTCCATTGTCATTGGTGGTTTAGCAAAGGGTTATTTTGCTTGTAGTAGAGGGGTTAGACAGGGTGATCCTGTATCTCCACTTTTATTTTTGCTTAGCGGAGGATTTCCTTAGCAGGTGGTTGTCGAAAGCTGCGGATTCGGGTGAGTTCAAATTGATGTATGCTGGTAAAAATATTCGATGCCCTTCCTATTTGTTGTATGCAGATGATATTATAATTTTTATCAAAGCCTGCAACTCGAATATTAGGGTCATTAAGTCGATGATCTCTCACTATGGGTTGTTGTCGGGTTAACATGTTAACTGGGAGAAATCGGAAGTTTTCTTTGATCCCACGGTATCTCAAGGTCAGGCCAACAGATTCATTTCGGACTTGAGCATGAAAATGGGATGTCTTCCTTTCAAATATATGGGTGTTCCGCTGTTTGTGGGTGCTCCTAGAAGAATATTTTTGCAACAGATTTCGGACTTGGTTATTTCTAAATTACAAAACTGGAAAGTAAAATCTTTATCATTGGCTAGGCGGGTTTTCTTAGTGAAATCCACCATTTATGGTCCTTGATTCACTCGTTTATGGTGTATCGCTGGCCTCTAAATCTATTCCGGCAATTAGAACAAGCTATCTGAAACTTCATATGGACCGGGTCTGTTACAGAGAAGAAGGTTGTCACGGTTTCTTGGGAAAATTTTTTTGCAACTGTCTCTGCAGGGGGCTTGGGCTTACACCGGTTATTTGTCCTTAATGAGGCTCTGCTGGCGAAGGTGACATGGACCTTATGCACGGATCAGTCTCAGATATTGCTCTTTCTACGGTCTCGATTCTTAGGGAACCATCTGATCCTTAAGCCTCATATCTCATCCTCCATCTTGTGCTCCATTAAGTTTGCGTTTGCGAATATCTTAAGCAACTCCAAATGGTTGTTGAGTAAGCAATCGACTTTGGATTTTTGGCATGACAACTGGCTTGGTAAACCTTTGGTTGATATTTTTTTTATTAATAAATTTGAGCTCATAAAGATGAAGAGGTCGCAGAAAAAGTATCAACCTAATTGAAATATTTCTATTGTGATCATTGATTCATGAGTCTTGTACCTTGACATTATATAATTCACCCTTTGACTGACATTTCGGTTTGAGAAACACAGCAAAAACCAACTATGCTTTGCGCTGTATTGGGTTCAATTGAGTTTTAATGGCCAAGTTAAATGATTCATGTGGTTGGTAGGGGAAGAAATGCCTACATGTAATGCTGTACTAATCATGTACTATATTCATTTGAAATAATCCATACAAATATTGAACTCTTCGATCAGAGAGGCAGCCATTTGTAATATCTATGAATATATATTGGATTCTTTATCATTAAAAGACCTGGTGTTACTGAATTGTTTAATTGGCTCTTTGAAGGAACCAAACAAAACTTTGCTTTAATTATTTCTTCATGATGGGTTCCAATCTGCACCGTAGAACACTTCTTAACTAAGAGGTGTTTGATTCATGAATTTTGGATTGGAATCAGAATGGAAATAAAAATTCTGATTCTCGTAAAATATGTTTGATTCAAATTAGTTTCACTCTCATTTTCATTCCTCTTTAAAGAAAAATAGAATAAAGTAAATAGAGTAAAGGTATTATTAGGGGTTATCTATTAATCAAATATGTATTACCTTATAGTAATCACTTGTCGTATTTCATATCTGTTTAGTTTTTTAAACAATCTTCTTCTTCATCTCTCTCTCTACATCTCCCTCAACATAATTTTTTTATGATACAAAAATTACCTAATTATGAGTTAATGCCAATCCCCACATTGACTCTCCGTGGAAGCTAATGAAAAGAAAATAACATACCATATTTGGGATGTCAAGTGAATGGGATGATAAGAAAAATATGATTAAATGTAAAAAAAGTATTGTTACTTGTTTAATTAGCATGGAGATTGCAATTTTCTTATATCAATCGGTTTTCTAGTTTTAGTTTTTTTTTATAACTGTTTTAATTGTACTAGAGTCGTCACTATTGTTACTTGTTTAGCAATTAGAAGTTTGCTGATCATGTTATTTTATCCGAAAATAATTAAAAGAAAACAAAAAGGAAAATGAAAGGAAGCTTGGTAATTGAAACTTGAGTGTTTGCACGTCATGCAACTTAATATGATATCGGATTGACCAAGTACTAATTTTAGAAATTTTGGTTAGCTAAAAGATTCATGAATTTAATTTACTAAAAATAGTAGGCCAATTTGCATTATAAGACACTCTTAAATTTTATTTGTCAACCAAGTTTAATTATTTGAAAATTTCGATTTACCTAATAAACATAAATAAGGTGGTGATTGTTTCATACATTGGAAAGTTCCACACGCAAATTAATACATGTTCATAAAATGTTATCATGCAAAGGATTAGTTAACATGTCTATGATCTCTGTATTGTGAGGAACATAAGTCTGCAACGTGGCTTTATTTTTTGAATGCATCATTTTATTTGATTCAACCGTGAATCAAATTTTCAACCTCATACTATTAGAAACGACCCTAGTACTAATGAGTTATAAGTGCATTGATTGCAACTTGGCTTTGTTGAGACTGTGAATGCAAGTTAACTAATATTGTACCTTCACATAATATATAATTCACCATTTGATTAACATTTCGGTTGGAGAGACATTGCAAAAGCCAACTCTGCTTCTTCTGTATGATCATGTTATGGGGTTCAATTATGTGTTTTGATGGCCAATTAGTCAAATGATTCCTGTGGTTGGTAGGGGAAGAAATGTTTTGTAATATTCCAAGGATCTGAGGTTGTCAGCGTATAAGAGATTTCAATTTCTCACGCATGTGTAGCATTTTTTTTGGATGAAATTTATGGCAGTCCCTCAGTTTTGGCCTAATCTCTCTCTTGGTCCCTACTAGTTTTAAAATAACCGCTCTGGTCCCTCCGTCTTTCACTGTTAGTCAAATTTAACGGGCCACATCAAAATATCTGACGTGGTACATTGACCTACAAATTTTAAGGTTTAATGACAAAAATACCCTTATATATTTTTTTATTTTCGCTCCATATCACCTTTACTTTCTCTTTCATCTTTCTTCTGTAAAGGACATCGTCATTTTGTTAGAACCTAATTAAAATTCACAACCATTCTTCAAACTCCTCCCATTTCCTTCTTCAATCTGTCCAACCCCATTATGTAAACATAAAACCTCTCCAAAATGTAAACACAAATAAAAACGAGGAACTCAGCACCAGTAAACTTCCTGGACTTTTGTCAATAGTTATTTTGCAGAAAGAACAATGAGTAAAAGATTAGATACATTCAATTCCATCTCAGATTTTCAATCATGAAAATCATCTCTCCAAACTTTCAACCAAAATCACCTATGTTTGTACAAAGGCGAGATCCAAATAAAATCCAAAGCAAAAGACCAAAATCAAAATCAATCAAAAAGTAAAGCCAAGATCCAATTAAATGAGACTCATTTGGACTTCAAGTGAGACTCGTTTATACTCCACAGTGGGTTTCGACTTCAAGGTAGCAAAACTGGTGAATGAATATGAGAGTCCATTTATGGCGGGTCTAGGTCGGGTCATCAGATGGGTGGGTGCCATCAGGGTCTCAATATGGGAGAGGATTATGTGGGTAAAGAAGTTGTCGGTCTTTGAGTGGGTTTCAATGGTTTGGATTTCAGTTGGGTTCTGTGGTGGTGGAAGAGGATGACTGTTGGAGTTTGGAAGGTGGCTGTGGTGGTGGCTTTGGTTTTTGGGAATAAAGAGGGGACGATTTTGTGGTGGTGAGTATGGTTTAGTGGTGAGGAGTGACAATTTTAGGATTTTGGGAGGGGAAGAGAGTGACAGTTTAGAGGTGGATTGAGGTGGAGGTTTTGAGTGGAAAGGGTGGTTGTGGTGATCGGTTTTAGGTGGTTTTTTGGTGGTGGGAGTTGTGGTGAATGGTGGAAGAGCTTGGTGGTGGGAGTTGGTTGATTTTGGGTGGTTGTTTGATGGTAGGAGAGTGGTGAATGGTGGTTGTTTCAGGTTTGGGTGGTGATTGGCGGTTGGAGTGGTTGAAGATTGATGAAAATGGTGGAGGCTTAAGGTGGAAGAGCTCGGTGGTGAAGAGAATTTTGGGAGGAAATGGATCTAGCTTTTCCTTATTAATTGTCTCTATTGATTTTTCTTTTCTATGTCCATTTCCCCTGCTGTAATTTTCCCCGAAAGATATTGAGAGAGAGTTATAGAGATGGGTTTGAAGGTTTGGGAGAGAGAAAATGGAGTACAAAAGGTTTGAGGGGTATAGTGAAGTAAATTGATTTTAAAATGAAGGATCAATTTGTCTTTTTATTTTTTCTGTTAAGTGAAACAAACAGAGTTAAGGTCTAGGGACCGGAGCGGTTATTTTAAAACTAGTAGGGACCGGGAGAGAGATTAGGCCAAAACTACAGGACCGCCATGGATTTCACCTTTTTTTTTTATATTCCATCAAAGATTTAACTCTGGAACTTTTAACTCTTATTCAATCAAAGATTAAATTCTCGAACTTTGTGCTCTTAATTTTGGAGGCGGCTCCTGTATAAATAGGTTTTAAACCTGTTACTCACGTGTATAGTATTTTAACTTTCTAGCTATAATCCCGTAATGTGGCAGGACGTCTTTTTCACTTGGCCGTAATATTTAATTAGCATGGAGATTACAATTTCTTATATCAATTGGTTTTCTAGTTTTAGTTTTTCTTTTGGATAAATGTTTTAATTGTATTAGAGTTGTCACTACTGTTACTTGTAGCGATTAAAAGTTTGTAGATCATAATAACGAAAATAATTAAAAGAAAACAAAATGGAAAATGAAAAAAAGCTTGGTAATTGAAACTTGAGTGTTTGCACGTCATGCAACTTATATGATATCGGATTGACCAAGTACTAATTTTAGAAAATTTTCCTTAGCTAAAAGATTCTTGAATTTAATTTACTCATAATAATAGGCCAATTTACATTATAAAACACTCTTCCATTTTATTTGTCAACCAAGTTTAATTATTTGAAAATTTCGATTTAGGTAATAAACATAAATAATACACGTTGGAAAACTTGAGTTATTCGTTTCCTATATTGGAAAAGTTCCACACGCAAATTAAGACATGTTCATAAAATGTTATCATGTGAAGGATTAGTTAACATATCTATGATCTCTATATTGTGAGGAACATCAGTCTACAACTTGGCTTTATTTTTTGAATGCATCATTTTGTTTGATTTAACTGTGAATCAAACTTTCAACCTTATATTTTTAGAGACGATTCCAATACTAATAAGTGTATTGGTTGCAACTTAGCTTTGTTGAGACTGTGAATGCAAGTTAACAAATACTGTCCCTTCACATAATATATAATTCACTATTTGATTAACATTTCGGTTGGAGAAACATAGCAAAAACCAACTCTGCTTCTTCTGTATGATCATGTTATGGGCTTCAATTGTGTGTTTTGATGGCCAATTAGTCAAATGATTCCTGTGGTTGGTAGGGGAAGAAATGTTGTGTAATAATATACCAATCATGTATATCCATTTGAAATAAGCCTTGTATATTATTGAACTCGTCAATCAACAGCTATGTAATATCTATATGAGCATATATTGGATTCCATATCATTACATGACCAAGTACTTCCAAATAGTTTAAGTAGTTTTTACGAAATACACCTACAATACTTTACAATATTTATTTTGTACTATCCACTTTTGTATATTACAGATTCACTTTTCGATATTTTTAAATTAACAAATGCATATTTTAAAATTTACTAACTCTTGTTTTTATGATGTTGGAATGTTGTTGATATTTTGTTGGTATTGTTTATGACTTGTTTATACTATGTTTATAACTTGTATATCTTTTATAAAGATGCAGAACATACAAGTATTAGTTTTATAACTTGTTTATGCTATGTTTGTAACTTGTATATACTATATTTATGTTATGTTTATGATTTGTTTATACTATATTTGTAACTTTTATATCATTTACAAAGATGCATAACATACTTGTTAATACTATAGTTATAACTTGTATATACTATATTTATGTTATGTTACAACTTGTTTATTCTATGTTTGTAACTTGTATATACTACACTTATGAATTGTTTATATTATATTTATAACTTGTATATTTTTTAAAGAGATGCAGAACATATAAGTAATAGTTTTATAACTTGTTTATGTTATATTTATAATTTGTATATACAATATATATATACAACATACAACTATGTATAATATATATAAACAACAATATACAACATATAAACAACATATATACAAGTACGTAAAGATGTAATTTAGAAATTCTGTTTTTACACGCGAATATCGAAAATTTGTATGGTGAATATGTAATATCAATTTTTGATCTCTGTAATTGTGTAAAAAGCTCATAGTTTAATTGAACCAATAAACTTGTAACTTATTAGAACTAGAATCATCTCTAACACTAAGTAATTGAAAGCTTAATTTTCGATGATAATACATAAAATGACTCGAAAAAAATGTTTAATAGCTCTTTGAAAGAAACAAGTAAAAGTTTGCTTTAACGAATATTATTCATGATGGGTTCGAATCTATTGAAGAAAACTTTTTAGCTGAAATTCTAAATACACAAGTTTAAGGTTTTTGTTTGGGAAAATTACAGATTTATACTAAAATAAAATGTTATTTTTTAAAAATAACATGTAAGTTTGCAAGTATTGAGAATGACATTTTATGTTTACCATATATTAAAAATGTCATTTAAAAAAAATGCTAGAAATTGCCGTATTTTCGAGAGAAATTGAAATTTTCGTGAGAAATTGATTTTTTTTTTCTAAAAAATATTCTTAATCCAGATTGTATTTTGGGTTCACAATGATTCACAATAGAATATACAATTCATATTTTCAAAAAAATGTGAATAATTTTTTTAATTATTTTTTAGTAATTTTAAACGATTTTTTTTCAAAACATATTTTTTCCCAGTGTCGATTTTAACGTTCACAATGGTTCACAAAATAGTACATATTATATTATACATTATTGTGAACCATTGTAAACTATTTTGAACGGTTCACAAGTAGAGTGAACAGTTCATATTATTTAATTCTAAATAATTTTTTTAATTTTCGATGTTCACAATGGTTCACAAAATAGTGTATTATATAGTACATTATTTTGAACCATTGTGAACCATTTTAAACAATTCACAGATAGAGAGCACAATTTTTTAATTCTAAATAAATTTTTAATTTTCAACTTACATAATAGTTCACAAAAATAGTGCACATTGTTGTGAACTATTTTAAACGGTTCAAAAAAATTTTAAAAATGATCAAATGAATTTAAAAAAAAAACAAGTGCAACAATATTAAAAAAACAAAAAAAAATTAAATTGGTACCATTTTTGTAAAAATATAAAAGGAAGGGGTATTTTGGTAAAAAATAATGGAGCAACTAGGGTTAGGAAACCTTAGTCGCTACCCTCCATCCCTCAACCGTGACTCCATCGGCTCGACGAGATGGGAAATGCGACGGAGGACGCAACAAATCAAAAAAAATCGAAGGCGGAGATTGACGCGTCGGATTGAGGGCGACATCAAGGCGAAGTGGGGAGGCGACCACGACAGAGAAATAGATCAAAGGAGCAGAAGGCGACAGTGTGACGAGATGGAGATCCAGCAGATATCGAACATAATCGAGCGCAAATTGAGAGAGGAGAGGCAGAGGGAGCAGCAGAAGATGGTGGGAGAAGCGGCGGAAAGCGGTGGGAGCTGCGGCGGAAGACAGTGGGAGCAGCGTGGTGGCTAGGGTTTGCGGTGGGTGGAGAGAGAGAGAGAGAGAATTTAAAAAATAAAACAAAAATAAAATTTATATAAAAATCAATATATCATTTTTAAAATCTAGTTTCAATCATGTAATATTTTTTAAAAACAAATATAAAAACTCACAGTCGCTTAGAATTGAAACATGTGGTTACGTTTTTAAAAATGATGGCCCAAGAAACACAATCTGTGTAATTAGCAATTTTTGTTTACGGTATATTTTGGGCCCGAATCTAATGGACCGGGCCAAAACCACCAAGGCCACCAGGATGAAGTCCATGAGCAAGTTTGAGGATTGAAGCCCAGCGGAGTAGCCAAGTTAATATGGAGTTCAAGGTTTTTAATTCCCTTTTTCTTTATTCATTTCACTTGTTTCTTCTCATATGATTGAAGCTTCATAGCTTACTATGACACTATGTTTAACAGAAGGGTTGAGGTTAAAAAGAAAAGGCTTTGAAAGTTGAAGTTTCTTGCAATTTATTCAGTCTTCTCAACTCTTTTTCAAATAAAATAAAATTATTATGAAATATTTGTTCCTTTTTAATCGATTCTAATCTTTTACTAACACTTTCTTTTTTTATTAGATTTTCCATGTCTTATAATTTTTGAGAGTGAATTTCATATTTTTATACAATGTTGTATAACTAAAATATTTATGTTGTTTTATAATATTTTTGTCAATACTACTTTTAATTATTTTTTAAGTTAATTTAGGTGGTGTTCGTTATGTTTAGTCGATAAGAGAGTTTCTTTTATCAAGTCATTTTAATTGCTCTCGCCCTAAGGGACTGAGTCTAGTGGTAATCATTTAATATTTACAGGTGGACATTTCAAATTCGAACTTTAGTGAAAGTGGAGAGTAAAATAATTACGTTAGACTTTATCCACTCCTACCTTTTAAAATAAAAAAAGAAAAAAAAGTCATTTTAATTACTCCCACCATAATTTGAACTCTTGACCCATTAGTCATAAAGTTGATTTCACTATTAATAAACTACAAGTTTATTAGTCAAGATAATTTAAAATATGATTAAATTACCTTCCTAACAAAGATATAGAATGGTGAAAATAAGACGGGAATACATTCAAAACACTATTTCCAAAATTTTTATTAATTGTTTTGAGATGAATAACAAAGTGAATTTTTTTTTCTCTTCTCAACCATTTATTAAACAAATATGGAATGATCCTGGAGTAAATAATTTGTAAATATGTTCCAATAAGAGGTGGGATACAAATAAAAAATTATTATAAAACGTTATTTTTAGGGACAAAATTGTATTTTCCTCTTATCTTGTATCTTCACTATTTTCATTCAGCTTTAATCGGTATCCCAGTTAATATGTTGTGCAATTTTTCTTTCAATGCCTAAGAATTAGAATTTTGGTTACAAGTCAGTTTATGTGACCTCACTCAAATTGAATTCTCGATTCTTTAATATTGAAGTTAATTCAAGTACAATGAACTACAAGCCCATTAGTTAGAAATCAGAAAGTTACTAGTAAATTTCCAGTCATTAAAGCTTGATAGCTTATGTCTGTGCTCTTATTATACGGATCACGTCAATAAAAATTTAGTTTTGACATTTTACATCTTTCTCTCATTTTACAATGCTATGCTGATCGTTGGGTCATTGTTAAAATATGCATATTTTAAAGATTCAAGATAAAGGAATAAATAAAATCACGTAATTTTATTTATTTAGTGGACTGTGATTTTGTCTGAGAAATATTTGGATAGATTAAAAAAATTGGAATATCTCAATCCAACCTTTCTAAGGTTAACACATGTTACCTTAACAAAATTATACAATGAATAAATGTATGATTTTTATTATGACTATGAATATGGTAAAATCAATAGTGAAGATATATAACACATTTGCCAAATCATTTTCTTGAGACGTGTGTGTAAATGAGAATGTATATTTCCCGCTTTGTATTTGTTTTAGCATGCAAATACTCTGCTCAAAATCATGCTTCAGAAAACACTGAAATGGTGAACAATTAAACCACACAATTGGTGTTACTCATTCTTCTAACGTGATTTCTTAGAATTGCTACTGCCTCTATATGATCTTGAACTTGACATTTTTACAATATATATTATTCCCACTTGAAATCATTCACAAACAAATTAAGCAATTTAAGAAAAAAGAGGCTTCAATTAAGTGACAAGATGAGAATTATCATTGTTTATCGGGCTCAAGAATTTGTCTTGAAGTTGGTAATCGAGACTGTTATTGAACTCAAAAGAAAGATTGAGGAATTCCTTGGTGTTGCTGTGGCAGAACAATCACTGTCAGTTTCAGGTTGGGAATTAGTTGATGGACTAGACATGGAGGACTAACCTATTGCCACTCAAGGCACAAAAATTGACCTCAACATCAAAACCATTTCGCCTTCATTCCCTAATTACCACACAAAATTCCCAATCACTGGGAAATTCTTTTCCAGGCAAATCAACATAGAAGTTGACAGAAGCGATACGGTACGTAGCCTGAAAGAAAAGATACACTTTGTTGGAGGCACAGCAATTAAAAGAATGTCACTATTCTTTCCTGGAATGGAATTGGAAGACGATTTTCGCAACCTAAGTGAGTATGGAGTGCAGGAATTCTGTGAGATCATTGTGTTTCTTAAGGGTGTGTCTAGAATTAGAGATGAGACTCCAGCAAGCAAGCTGAACGTAGTCATACAAACTTCTTCTTCTCTGCTTAATGCAGCTAGCATTCCCATGGAAGTCTGTGACTCGAGCACGGTCAATGACCTGAGGCAGCTTCTTCTGAGCAGAAAAATTCTGCCTCAGGATGACTATTTGTTTATACACAAGCAAAGAATCATGCGGGATAATTGTAGCCTTCGGTGGCATGGCGTTGAAAATGGAGATCCGATTTATGTTTTTCAGGGGACAGTTAGTCGAAATGGATACTGATATCTTATAACCATTATAACCATTTTGCTTGATAGAGTAATCTAGCTTCAAATAAAATTTATTAGTATTCCTGATTCTAATTGATTTTCTAGTTGAAATATGTCACAGTCCGTAATTTCTGATACTTTTTTTTTGTAAAACGTAAATGCATGAGAGTTATAATTCTGAAATAAATGTAAAAGTTTCACTTAATTGACCTGAAAGGAGTCCTTCCACCGATGGAATTTATATATATACATATAGACAAAACCTTTGCATAATAAATCATTGAACGTAGAGATAAAAACTTCTAGGCACATTAGAATCTGTTTCACCTATTATATTTGTACTCGCAAAGATAAATATATATTGGGATATAATTTAATTTATCTCCTCATCAAGCTCTATAATATGCAGAGATAATCACAAACCAACTAGCTTCATTAATCCATGATAACTACTCATTCCAAGCCTTTATAAATATCCACAATACCATACTTCAGTTGCCAAGACTTCAAGAAGGAAGCTTTGGGTTAGAAGCATCAACAATGATGATGAAGAAACT
>CAODLS013871453.1:0-13618 GCA_948243855.1 Flueggea neowawraea
ATCTTTTTAAATCCTAACTATGAATCTCGAACTTCCAAGACCCATGCCGAATAACTGGTCAAATCTCTTAACCCAGCTCAAATCTGTGAAGTTCTAACTCATATCTATCAAGATACATCAGAAACAACACCAGATTTGACAAGAAATTCAATAAAACCCGTAACCCTAGTTGTAGAGAAACCTAGTTGGTTCAAATACCAAATCCCACAAAATCGATGCTTCATCTTCAAGCTACTGGTCTCAAACAACCATAATCTAACTCTCATTAACTCGTATTCCATAAGAAATGGAAAGATTCAAAACCAAATCCCAAGTTTGGTCGGAACCTTAAAATGCCAAAATGCAACTCAAACTAAAGAAAATAAGAGATTAATGGATGATTCTTACCTCTAGATCCGTTGTAGAAGCAAGGAGAAACAAAGAAAATTATAGAGAAGAAAATGAGAAAGTGCTCTGGTGGTTGAGACGAGTTGTGACCGAAGAAATGGTAGGTAGGGGTATTTATAGGCTCACAGACTGACATGTTGCGTTTCACGCACAGTCGCCCAGAAAGAACACATCTACGTGCACAGTAGGGGTTCTGCGTACGTAGAACCGTGCTCTACATGGGTAGCATCCCACACAATGTACGTAGCCCCTCATTTAGATCTATAATCTACGTGTGTTCCACCCCCTGCTGTGTGCATATAAGGCCTCAGTGTGCTCATGAGTCACACCCAAAGGATGAACAATGTGCACAGCCACCCATACAACGCACACAGTCCAAGCAAGGCTCTCGCCCAACTCATCCCCGTTTATGTGCATAGTATTCAAAGTTGTGCATATAGATGACCTCCTATGTACGTTGCACTCAACGCACATTTACGGTCAAGTTTCAGGCCTCTACTACGTGCACAGTACCCTGTACTAAGCACATAGATGACCTCCAACGTGCAAAACACAAGCAGCACAACCCTCAAACTCAAAGATCAACATCCCAACTCAAAATCACTTCGGAATACTACTAGATTCCGGCCAAAATAAGCGGGATATTTTAGGTAGTGTTGTTTTTAAAATTAGACTTGCTGCAAAAGTTTTACTTAAAAGCAAAATATTGATTATTTTGATGCTTTTGCTTCTGTTGCTATAATTTCTTTAGTTCGTGTTTTACTTGTTTTAGCTTCAATTTATAAACTTATTATTCACCAAATGGATGTTAAAACTGCTTTTTTGAATAGTGATTTAGAAGAGGAGAATTATATGGTTCAAACAGAGGGATGTGTTGTTCCAGGTCAAGAAAATAAAGTTTTCAAATTGAAAAAAATCATTGTATGGCATGAAACAAACTCCTAAACAATGGCACGCTAAATTTGATTTGTTTTTGATAGAAAATGGTTTTTGATCTGAGTATGGATAAATGTGTTTATACTAAGTTATCCAATAATGGTTGTGTTATTATTAGCCTTTAATTGGATGGCATGCTTATCTTTGGCACTTGCTTAGATATAGTACTTGATACTAAAAGGTTTTTAGCTTCAAAATTTGAAATGAAAGACTTGGGTGAAGCTAATGTAATATAGGGTATTAAAATTAAAAGGGATACTATTGTTGTCACAAAATCATTATGTGGAGAAACTTCTTAAAAAGTTTGATTGTTATAATGTGACACATGTGAGTGCCCCTTATGATGCAAATACTGAATTAAAGAAAAATAGAGGAGAGCCTGTATCTCAGTCTAAGTATGCATATGTTATTGGGAGTGTTGCATTTAATGAATTTTATGAGACCGGATATAGCTTATGTTGTCAGTAGACTGAGCAAGTATACCTAAAATCCAAATGAGGAACATTGGACTGTTTTACGCAGAATATTAAAATATTTGAGGGGTACCATAAATTATGGTATTCTATATAATGGCTTTCCTACTGTACTTGAAAGGTATAATGATGCTAACTGGATTTTAGATTCAGACGAGATCAAATTTACTAGTGGTTATGTTTTCACATTAGGTGGAGGTATTGTGGTTTGAAAATCAACCAAGTAATTGATGATTTCCAGATCAACCATAGAATCAGAATTTATTGCACTAAAGTTAGCTGACAGTGAAACTTAGTGGTTGAAATACTTCTTAGCAGATATTCCTTTAGGAATTAAACCTACACCTTTTATAGCAATGCATTGTGATTGTAAATCAGTGATAAGTGTCAATCCAACAAATTAATTCCTACTAAAAAATAAAGATTATGTATAAAACAGTCAGCAGGATCGAATCCACAGAGATTGGTAAAACTTATTTATTTGATAGAAAAACAACAAAATAAACAAGACAAAATAAAGACGGATATTAAATATCAAAACAGATAAAAATAGTAAAATAAACTAAGGAGAATGAAATACAGTCAAAAGGGAATTAATAATAATAAAGCCTAGCAAAGGTACTTTTTAGTTCTATCTTTTCAGTTGATCACTGACACGAGAGATAAATATCAAGCATTTGAATAGACAAAGTTATAGCCACCGGTGACACACTCAAATGACCAATCTCTTCTTGCTTAGTTGATAGCCCCAGGACGCCCTGCAGACTATTTTCCTAACCACTAGACAACCATCGGGATGCCCTGACAATATTTAATCTATGGCAACAGTAAGAACCAAATAGACCCTTATCCTAGCCAATGAAATCGGAAACGTTTTAAATCATTTAAACTAGATTATTAAGTTCCATAACAATGGACAATGTCCAACACATAAATTTATGTTATTCATTACCTAGATTAGGACAAATGTGATGCACTATCAATCCTAAATAACAGTATATTATTTCAGTTAATTAATCAACCAGTCATTATCAATCAACTAACAGAAATAATAATAAAAGAACTAAGGCATATAAACTGAATAAATACTTGAAATGCTTAATAACAAGTAAAAACAATAGTCTCACAACATAATAAGATTGAAACTTAAAAATACCTCGACTAGACTCAAAACAAGAAGAAACATGCAAAATATGAAACAAAATAGTTGTGGGGGCGTGTTGCCCCCTTATAGTAATGAAAATGCTAATGAATAATGAGTTTAAGAGAGTATTTATATGTGCTCTTTCTCTAAAAACCTAATCCTAATGTAAGTAACATTAATAAAATAATAATAATAAAGCTAATGTATTGTTTCAGTAGTAAATTGAGTTAATAGCCTTCAAAACACGCCAATAGGGCTCAAAAATCGAGACCCAGAAGTGCCAGCATGCGGCCCAATACGAAATAAATCAGCCCAGTCAACGCGCCGCCCTCTACGACATGGCCATGCCAAAATATAGTCAACGCTGAAATATCCCCAAAACAGCTCCAAATCCTTATGTTTCTCCAAAATTCCATCTAAATCACTAAAGAAACCAAAAGACATAAAAATATACAAATAACACAATTTATAATGCAAAACAAATACAAAATGTAACATAAAATATGCATAAAACACAACCTATTAAATCTCTCCACACTTAAGTAATGATTGCCCTCAAGCATTCATAACTTAAAACTATCAAGAACTTTAAAATTCATCAATCATTTTTAACCCCACATAGTGTAACACCGAAACCGATATGCACTGAAAATTCAAGAGAAAACACAATCATCGTCAGGACGGCTGACAATCTTAAAAGATTATCTGCACCCTAGTAATGCCCCTAAAACATATAGCCATATCCACACCCTCAAAAGTTACACTCTATCACTCAAAGTGTTTAGCTGAAGAATTTATGCTCAAATCGATTCATAGTAAGTCTTTCCAAAATTTTACATAAAGTCAAATCATAACCACTATAAAATTCAAACCAAACACCGATTAAAAATGGCTTTTCATAGGTTTGTAATAGGGCTCAGAACATGTGTTTAATAAGTTGAGAGAGAACAACAATGAAACCAAGTGATACATTGCCATAAAATAAACGTAAAAGGTTAATGCAAAATAAAATAAATACATGTCTTTGCTTAATAAAACAAGACTGTCCAAAACATTCAACTTTCTTTTCGTTGCTTTTCTTTTCTTTTTCTTCTTTTTTTTTTCTTTTAGTTTTTTTTTTCATATTTCTTTCTTTCTCTTTTTTTTTTTTCAATAGCAACGTCACTTTCCAATACAAATCAAAACTGAGCATCCATGTTCATTTACACTTTAAGCACTCATAATCATGTAAAAGACATGCTCAACATTAAATTAACTCAAAGCATCATCATAAAAATTAATTCTGGCAATGTATGGAAAAAAATACTCAACTTAGGGTGCAAATGTTGAAGGTCTCGAACAAAAAAGGAAGTTGGTTAAACCAGGTTTAAAAATAAGAAAAAGTCTAAGGCTCAAACTGGATAAACAAAGGATAAATGTAAAAGGTGGATATTGAAGAAAAAGGATAACACAATTGGTTAACAAACAATGTCTTTCATCGTTTAAGTGTTTTAGTTGAAGTGGTGTGGTCTTCGAAATACAGTCTATAACAAATCCCAACAGGGGCCTACTATGAATGATAAGTCACACATGAAGAAAATAAAGTGTTTAAGTCTCAACATTCTCACAAAGGGGTTGTGTGTGAATCCAACTATGAATTCCCTTTTGGCTCTATTACTAGGGGTTGTTTAGTCCTGAAGTTAAGATGCATATAAATCCAAATTATACACAAGCAAGTGTATGGGGACTTTTGAACCTTCAGATGCTCGCAAATTATTTAATGTCGAAGACAAGCTCTCACAAAACATATCAAAATTAGGCAGTAAGTACATTTCAAAACAAAACATAACATGTCATGCAAATGGAACGAAAAATAAAATAAACACATTACTGACATACATATGCGACATGTTTTTGGCATGGTCATGCAGAAAGTAACACGACAATTAAAACATGTATTAAACAACATAATTGCATGCAAACTATTCAACTACATAACAAACGGAAAATAAACATGAAAATTTGAAAAATTTCAGCATTAAAAAAAATTCAACAAAATGCACCAAAACAAAAAAGGCGCAAAAATAACCGAAAAATAAAAGAACATAATGCATGTAATAACACAATATAAAAATCTCTCTCCCACACTTAAAACTCATATTGTCCTCAATATGTAAAGACAAATTTAAAAATTAAAAATAAGGAGAGAGAGTAAGAAAAGTTTTTCTGAAATTATGGTGATGGAAGGTGCGGCAGTGACTGGTTGAAACAACTAAAGAAGGCTCGAAAATTGTGCTCCATCCCTACTATGTTGATCACTAAAATACAATAGGAACTAGAGACCAAGTGTGATCAAATCAAAGACACGAAGTTGGAACAAACTTTGAAGGAAAAACAAAAAAATAAAATCAACTGAAACTAACTGAAATTGACTAAAAAAAAAAAGAAAAACAGTAAAATCCTTGAGTTGCCTCCCAAGAAGCACTTATTTAACGTCTTACTAGCTGAACAAACTTGAATCTTCATCCTGGATCAATATAGAAGTGCACCATTTTTTCTCCAACCTCAAAGGTAATTTCACCATTTAACATATCAATTTTTGCACATGCAGTACTAAGGAATATTATTTCCAACAAAATTAGTGATAGGTGACGAGAGTCCTCATCATCCATGTCTATACTATGAAAATCAGTAGGAAAAATTAAATTGTTAACTTGCACCAAAACATTCTCAACCAGTCCTTTCGGGTAAGTCCTAGAATGATTAGCTAATTGTATCACACATCTTGTTTCTTTCATGGGTCCCAAGTTCAACAATTTATAACTTGAAAGAGGCATAACATTTATAGAAGTACCTAAATTTAACATTACACTTTTTATACTTGTGTTTCCAATGGTGCAAAAAATAGTGAACATACCTAGATCTTTCTTCTATGGAGATAATCTCTGATAAATCATGACTGAAGAATTTTCAGGAACATGCACCACAACCTCCCTTAGTACTTTATTTTTCTTGGTGCAAAATTCTTTAAGAAATTCAACAAATTTATGCTTGATTGAATTAAGTAAAGGAATGCTTACCTCAATTTTTTTAATGTCTCTTTCATGGCTTTTTCATTCTCATCCTTTGTGCACTCAACTGGCTTTTTAGGGCAAATTAGGTCATTCTCACAAACAAAAATTGGATTAGAATTTAAATTTTGAGGTTCTACCTTATTACTTACCTCTATCAACATTGTATCACTTTTGGCATGGTTGTGCCGAAAGACAGACACACTGTCAGGTAGTTTCAATAACTCATCATTCTCTAACGTGAAATCATTGGCATTCTTGACTAAATCCATAACAGTTTCTATAGGCAATTCACATTAATTTTCTAGATTATTGAGCAAAGAAACCACATTATTAATCGATGAAGATAATTGACTTGTGTTCCTTGTCAAATTCTGAATGCGAATGTTGGTTTTTTGCTGGAACTTTTGAGTTGTTTCCCCCAAAATTTTCACAATTTCCTCCAAAGATTGATGTTTGTAATCTTCTTTGCCAAATTCTAGAGTAACCAGTGGTTCAGGCAGAAATTGTTGAGTTGTTGCGACAAGTGTTTGCACCATCTCTTTTAAAGATTGGAGATCATCTTCATGTTCTGGAATAGTTGGAAATTTAGGCTGAAATTGATGAAAGTGTTGTGACCTCACCCCATAATTGATATCACGATAATCTCGCCATCCCATGTTTTAAGTACCCAAATCAGGATTACCCATATTAACATATGAGTCATATTGATGCATCAGGTATACTCTCATTGGATAGCTAGGAGAGACACGAATTCTACGAGGTTGTACTTGATCTCTGAAATTCATTTGATCCAAAGTAGAATTTATGTTTGAAAGTATATGTTTCATTTCAGAAATACGTGCCTCATATGGATCTTGGTCTACCCCAAAGTGATGCAAGCCATTATCTATGATCAAAGCCATCTTTCTTTCGTTTTTTAACTGCTAGAGAATATCAAAGCAAATAACGAAAAATAACAAATAAATAAACTTTGACACCAATCCTGGCAACGTCGCCAAAATTTGATGGGTGTCAATCCAGTAAATTAATTTCTACTCAAAAATAAAGATTTTGTATAAATCAGTGAGCATGATCGAATCCACAGAGATTGATAAAACTTATTTATTTGCTATAAAAGCAACAAAATAAACAAGACAACGTAAAGACGAATATTAAATATCAAAACATATAAAAACAGTAAAATAAAGTAAAGAGAATGAAATGCAGTCAAAAGAAAATCAATAATAATAAAGCCTAGTCAAGGTACTTCTCATTTCTATTCTTTCAGTTGATTACTGACACGAGAGATAAATATCAAGCATTCGAATAGACAGAGTTATAACCATCGATGACTCACTCAAATGACCAATATTTTCTTGTTTAGTTGATAGTCCCGGGACGTCCTGTAGACTATTTCTCTAACCAGTAAACAACCCCTAGGATGCCATGACAATATTTAATCTATAGCAGCATTAAGAATCAAAGAGACCCCTATTCTAGTAAGTGAAGTCGAAAATGCCATAAATTATTTAAACCAGATTATTGAGTTCCATAACAATGAACAATATCCAACACATAAATTCAAGTTATTCGTTACTTAGATTATGACTAATGTGATGCACTATCAATCCTAAATAACAGTATATTATTTCAGTCAATTAATCAATTGGCCGTTATCAATCAACCAACAGAAACAATAATAAAAGAACTAAGGCACATAAACTGAATAAATACTCGAAATACTTAATAACAAGTAAAAATAATAGTCTTATAACATAATAGGATCAAACCTTAAAAATACATCGACTAGAGAATTGTTTAGCTATTCAAACTAAGAAGAAACATGCAAAATATGAAAGAAAATAGTTGTGGGACTTGCTGCCCCCTTACAGTAATCAAAAGGTTGTTGAATAATGAGTTTAAGAGAGTATTTATATGTGCTCTCTCTTTAAAAACCTAATCTTAATGTAAACAACATTAATAATAATAATAATAATAATAAAGCTAATGTATTGTTCCAGCAGTAAAATGAGTTAACAGCTTTCAAAGCACGTCCATAGGGCTAAGAAAACCGAGGCCCAGTAGTGCTAGCACTCGGCCCAATGCAAAATAAGTCAGCCCAGTTAACGCGCCCTCTACGGCATGGCCATGCCGAAATACAGTCAAAGCTGAAATATTCCCAAAACACCTCCAAATCCTTATGTTTCTCCAACATTCCACCTAAATCATTAAAGAAGCCAAAATGCATAAAAACATACTAATAATAACAATTTATAATGCAAAACAAACACAAAATGTAGCATAAAACATGCATGAAATACAACCTATCAATAAGCAATAGTTGTTGCGAAGAATAAAACCTTCAATGGGAAAAATAGACATATTCAATTGAGACATAATGTGGTAAAGCAATGGCTTAAAGATGGAATTATTTCCATCAACTATGTGAAGTCAGAAGTGGATTTGGCTGATCTTCTGACTAAATCTTTGGCAAGGAAACAAATCTTTGAAACATTGAGGGAAATGGGACTAAGGCTAATTTGAGTTTATCAACGACTGATGGGAACCCAACCTATGTGATTGGAGATCCTATGAAGTAGATTCATATGGGTAATAACAAATCAGTTGTTGATCATACGCACTAAAATTCTAAAGTTCCTCCTATAGTGAGTGATTAGTGCTTGGAATGCCAAACAAATGTGAGGTTGAGTTAAAAACTCTTAATGAATTCTATATCCCTTAAGGGTGGTGTATTATAGGCAATATACACTTGATAGAATCACCTATGTAAGTGTGAAGTAGGGCCGTTTCTATGAGATTTTTTAGCCAAGTCTCTAAAACACTCATGAATTTTCAAGCGTGCGCACAACCTATTAGCGCAAAAAACACGATGAATAGATAGAATTGTAGAGTGTAATGTGATTAATGAAACCTCTATTTTACATCATAAAAACTATATGTTTTACTAAATACTTTGTAAATTAAGTTTTATCAGTCTAGATCTAGTTCATAGTCTCAAAAGGACGTTAGCTTCGATGCATTACAACTCATGTGTTAAAACCCAGAAAAAAAACTTTTTATGGTGGCTTTTGCAATATATGGGGAATTGTTGTGAGTTAAAGGCTTTTGTCGATATTGCAAAATCCCACATTGCTTAGTTGAAGGATGTGCATAGTGTTCATATTAAGAAATACTAAATGGGTTTGGCAAGGTGGTAAATAAAGAGAGCTCTCATGCACATGTGAGCGGCGCTCCGAAAGGAAAAACGGGCCGAATGCCCCCTCTTTGCACATGAGGCCTAGCCCATTTTACACTTCATTTTATTTTCTGTCCTAATTTTTTAAATCCCACATGTTGTTTAAACTAAGTCAAGCAACAAGCTTAAATGAAACCCAGCATTTTTTTTTCTGATTCAAAGCCAACGTTCACTTTGAATGCTTCTCTCCAAAAATGTTCAACCCACCTATTTTGTTGCCACCTTCCAGATTTTCTTCCTACTTTGCTGCTACCTTTTAGAAAATCTCTCCTTTCCAACGTTCACAACTTGGCCTATAAATAGAGAAGCCAACAATTGCAATACTACACCCATTTCTCATTCTTTCTACCTTCTCCTACTGGGTTTATTTTAATTTTCTGTTGTCCTTAGAGAAGACCTGTTTTATCCTGAATGGAAATAAATCCATTTAGGACAGTGCCAACAGACGACTCAGGTTCTATTTGTGGTGCTTCACGGCCTATTGCGTTCAACATGTGTTGTATGCGGCATCAACAGGTGGGAGAGTTAGCCAAGTAATTTCTGTGGGATCCCTTTTTTCCCGTTCATGAAGGCGATACGTTGTTTCATGTTCTGCTGCTTCTCTCAAAGCACAACTTAAAAAGTTGTGCCAGTTATTGAGCGACCAGATTTTCAGGTCACCGGTATTGTGACGCAGGTACTTGGTCCGGCTGTGCATTCTATCTTTCAGATCTTGATTGGAGGATACTTATTCTTCTTAGTATTACGTAGTCCTCTGCATCGATATTAGTCTCATCTTGATATAATATTTGCTGGCAGTTGTGATTAGAATGCAGTAATCCAGTTGCTGCTTCAATTAAGTGGGTTAGAGTAGTTTGATTGCATTGCAGGGAAGGCTTTATCTGAATTTCGGTATAGCAAATCAACAGAACTTCATGCTTTTGATTCCCAAGTTCGTTGCTCTGTTAACTCATGTTCTTTTTCTCATCAGTTTCGCAAAGAAAGAGCATGTTGATCTTGAATATGGAGATCAAGCTTCGCTGAAGCACTTCGTATTCTGTGGAAAAGCGAAATTGGTGCGGTTGCCGTCCTCAATCAAGGAACTGAGGAGATCATAGGTTGCATAAGGAACAGCGATGTGTATCTTCTTTTAGAGGATAGCAAACTGATTAGCAATAGAAAGTAAGTTCAGTATAAGATTTTCCGGCATTTCTTCATTGCTACTTATGACAAAGACAATCATTAACACTGTGTTCTCTTTTTAGAAAATCATAAAAAAACGGAAATAATGATCTGTCGAAATATTGAAAGAATGCTTTCTGCAGCCTATGCTAAGAAATAATGCATTTCATACTGTCACAGGATTGTAAGCGCTGAGAAATTCATTCACCTGGAAAGAGAAATATGCTCTGATCCAACCATCGAAAGAGACATGGGGGCTCTTCTGTCAGCAGGCAATCTTTGTCGAAGGAAAATTTCCGTCCAAGAATGGATTCTACAGTCACCGCCAACAGCATTAAAACGCTTAAGCAAGCAATGGAACATATATCCAGAATCTCGTCAGAGAGTATAACTAGACCACCAAAGTTCAAAACTTGAGACACGCCACATGAAAAATGCATTACAAATCCAACTATGAAAATTTATACCAATTAATCTTGGCCTTCCTTGACTTGGCGACAATATCAGTAATTGTGAATGAAGAAGGAATGGCCCTTTACTTAATAGCTCAAGTCCCTAAAAATCACAGGCGTTACTCTATTCTCTTCCAGTAAGTACAGAAGACCAGAGAAACAAATTGAACCACCAGATGCCTTTAAGTGCGACATTAAGTGATAAAACCAAAACAAATTGAACCACCAGATGCCTTTAAGTGCGACAGAAAGCGATAAAACCAAAGGTTGCCACTTCCGAACTCCGTTCAACTTATCATTTCAAGAAAACAAAGCCTCCAAGAAACTTTTCACAATACGCAGACAGAGCTAAATCATGAGAAAACTATGTCTGTGCGCATGCCAAACTAATACATAGTCTGTATACAATTTTTTTACATTTTTGTCGTGATTTTGGAGGTGGCTGATTGCCGGAGATTGGTGAATCAATGTCAACAGGCAATAGAACCAGTCCCATCCTTGGCATTGAATGTTCAACACAGCCACCTCAATTCCAAACAACAAAAGATCCCCTTTTACTAAATGCGCAAGGACGAAAACTTTTCATGGCTTTCCCCATCAAAGCCATAGCGTGAATGCTTGGGAGCTGCTTCTTCTGGAAGTCATCTAGGATTTACTTTGAACATTCAGGCCCACAAAGTACAATAGCTTTGGAATTCTTTTCGTGAGATCCAGCTGAGGTGTGACACCACCTCTGGATCCATGCATGTGACAATGTTACATCTTGACTATTCCTCGCTGATTCGGTGGAAGAGGAACCAGTGTTTCTCAGTGAAGGTGCAGTCTCATCTATTGCCATATGGTCTTTACCATGGTTGCTACTCATCTTTGTCTCTGAACTAGTTTTGCGACCTTTAAGTATTCCGCTAAATACCTTATTAACCTTTACATGGGAAGAGGCTTCCCCAATTTTGGAACTCTTAGTACCATATGCAAAAGAGTCTGAAGCACTAGGCCGAAGTCGTTTAACCCATCTGCTGCCAGGGTCCAATCCAAAAGGACTATCATGGCAAGCACCATACTTTAGGTATGCAGGATGCTCAGCATTTGAAAGGAGGCAATCAACATCCAAACTCTGAGTTCTTGAGGAGCTTTTCTCCCTGTCATCTGCCGAGTTTGCCACAGCCAAATGTGACGGAAGTTCTTTGTTTATATCAGGTAAATCTGTGTTGAGCAAGATCCCTTTGATTTCTTTCTGGACTGAAGTTACTGCATTTTTTGACGTTGATGATTTATGCCCTTCTTCAATGCCCTGCAAAATTTTTAGGTGATCAGAGTAACAACAATGATAATGGCATCCAACGAGCTAATCATAAGCTTCTATTATACCAGAAAAATTGACCTCAGCACATCAGTGACACCATGAACACTAAAACACATGGAAAGAGGAGTAAACATACCACTGGGCCTTTCCAAACTTTAAACCAACGGAAATTTAAAAAGCGCAAAAGGATCTTGGTGGACTTTAACCTTTTCAAATTAGAACCCTTAGATAGAGAAAGTTACCTTTTCCATTGCAGATGGAGCCACACCTGAGGAAAAAAAAAAAACTCATTAAAATTGAAAAAAGATAAGACTGCCAAAATGGCATATATGAATAATGCCGTATACAGTTTTATCACAGATTCCTATGCAGGAACATAATCCAATGATTCTGACGTAAAACACAGAAAGCTGTCCATGTCAATATAATAAAAGCAATTGTTTAATAAGTCAAAATTTAAAAGCTACAGTGGAGATATACCACAAAAATTCTGCTTTAAAGTATCCATATCCATGGTATCAGTTTCAGCTGATGAGTCTTCTTTCTTTGAATTGACTGCAGAAGCCTCACGTATTTCAACGTTTTCTTTTTCTTCACTCCCAGTGGAGCTGTCCAAAGGTTGCAGCTTCAGTCCTTGCGTAACAGGGAAACCAAAATTGGGGGATAAGCTGAAGAGTTCACTCACTGTTTTTCCTTTAAGTTCTCTGAACACTTTACCTCCATCAGACACGTTCACTTCAGTCTTTTTCCTGATCAGAAAATGCTGAAGAGTCTGAGAAAACAAAGGAGGCTCACTAGAAAACTTTTCCTGAGAGTCTGTAGTAGCACATATTCTCATAGGTTGAATGGAAGAGGGTGTTGTGGTTAATGCACAAGATCCATAATACAGTTTTTCTAGTTTGCTTGCTTCTGAAGGACTGATCTGACTAGGAAAGAATTCAATACCAGAATGATCCGTCATCTTTCCAAACTGTTTGCTCTCAACATCTCTTAGCTTACTATTGCTTGTTGAGGGATCATGTATCGATCTGTTCAATGGCTTCTCATCAGACAAACAAGTAGTTTTTGGTCGACCAGCAGCATCCTGCTCACAACGAACAGAATGCAGTGGGGTCTTCCCACTGTTAAATTGATATGGGACAATTTTAGAATTTGATCCAAAAAAATAATCTTGAAAAGGCGTTGACTCAGATAAGCTATTCTTTTCAAACGCACTATTTGACTTGACCTGCTGGTCTAAGATCTGCGTGGAGCCTCCAGGTTGAGAAAAGGATTTTCCCGGTTGAAATTCTGCTTCCGAAGTAGACCAAGCAAGAACCGAGGGTAAGTGAGTCTCAGATTTAACCAAAGAGACATCATATCTCGAGCTCAAACTAACTGGTGACCTCAAAGTTTCTTCAGGATTAGTGGAATCGTCACCAGTTTTCAAAGCTAAAGAACTCTCCCATTTCTTCTCCTTGAACATTGGAAAATT
>CAODLS013871825.1:0-18936 GCA_948243855.1 Flueggea neowawraea
CTACTTGAACTAATACATCCTCAAGAAGACCATAAGGAAAAACACTGGATCTATTAGCAAGAGTTAATACCACATTGTTATGTTGTAAAAGACCAATATTCAAAGAGGAATAAACAGATAATGGCATAACATTTATTGATGTACCTAATTCACACATGGCTTGCGCAAAATCAACATTCCCTATTTTATAAGGTATAGAAAACATACCTGAGTCCTTTTCTTTAACATGCAATTTTTTTTGCAGAAGAGCTGAAACTATTTCTCCCATAGGGATTCTCTCGTTCCCCTGCAGTTTTGGCTTGTTAGTGCATAATTCTTTAAGGAAACGAGTATGCCTGGGAACTTGCTTTATTGTTGTAAGTAATGGGATGTTGATTTCCATCTTCTCAAACATATTCAAGATCTCTTTGTCATCCTCTCCCTTTCTTCTTCTTAGCCAAATGGTGAGGGAAAGGTGGTTTTTCTGGGTTGACAATCACTGGTTGTTACTGAGTATTTTCTTTTTAAGCTTCAACCTCTGTTTGCATATCACCCTTCACGTCTAGGCCTCGACGTGATGCATCTTTTCTGTCACCACCAGGTATTTCCTTTCCACTGCAAAGATTAATTGCATTGACCTCTTGTCTCAGATTTGAAGTATGTTGCGATGGAAATTTCCTTTGATTCTCCAGTTTATTCATTGAGGCAACGACTTGACTAATTTGGCTCCTCAAATCTTGAATGTCCTCCTTCGTTTGCTGCTAAATTTGTTGAGTTTGCTGCTAGAATTGTTGAGTTGAAGTCGCCAAACTCTTCACCAAGTCTTCCAAAGATGATCCATTATTGTTTGACTGAGGATTATGCCGTGGTTGACCCTGTTGATGGTTACTGTTCTGTGGTCCATTCCCATACCTCAAATTAGGATGATCGCGCCAACCCGAATTATATGTATTCGAATAGGGGTTGTATCATTTCTGATACTGTCCTCCGAAATTATTTACGATATTGAGTTGAGCCCAACTATCCTCATCTTGTAATGAAGGGCATGAATCAGTAAAGTGCCCTTGTATGCTGCATATCCCACAAACTTGAGCTTTCAGTGGCTGTTGTCTCTGATTGGTGGCCAATTTATTCACTACAGAGACTGTTTGTTACAGCAAATTAGCAATATCACCAATTCTAGTATCAGAGGATTTTACAGTTACCTCATTTACTTGCCTCGAGGTGAATTTTGACTTTGTACTGAACTGTTGAGAGTTGGCAGCCATTACAGAGATTAATTCACGTGCTTCCCTCAGTGTTTTGCTGATTATTGCGCCCCCACTAGTTGCGCCCATCCTCCTCCTCTCTAATGGAAGTAACCCATCATAAAAATACTGAATCAAAAGCTGTTCAGAAATTCCATGTTGTGTGCAGCTAGCACACAGTCTTTTAAACCGCTCCCAATATTCATACAGAGTCTCAGAATCCTTCTATTTGATACTGCAAATTTCTCTCCTCAAGTTTGCAGCTCTAAAGGCAGGAAAGAAACTCTCTAAAAATAGTCGCACCATATCAGTCCAAGTATCAACTGAACCAGGAGGTAGATAAAACAACCAGTCTTTTGCTCTATCAGCCAAAGAGAATGGGAATGCCCTCAATTTAATTTGATCTTCAGAGATACCTTGCGGCATGAAGCTAGAACACACAATGTGGAATTCCTTCAGATGTTTGTTTGGGTCTTCATTCTCTACACCATAGAATTTGGGTAAAAGCTAAATTAACCCCAGACTTCAATTCAAACGGAACACGCAGCTGCTGATACTGAATACAGAGTGGCTGCTGAACAACAAGTGGAGCAGCTAATTCTCTCAAAGTCTGTTCAGCTGGAACAACATGTCGAGGTTGTGTGTTATTCTCAGCCATGTCGACGTCTGAATCAGTGTCGACTGATGAATCAAAAATCTCTGCAGTTGGATCTAGTAGAGGCGGCATTGAAGAGGAAGCTTGTGCCTTACGCAATCCTGCTTCTTTTCGATGGGTAGAAGTTGTGTGTTATTCTCAGCCTTACGCCGTCTTTTCAATTTCAAGATCTATTTTGAGTTCTCCTGCAGAAGAAGAACACATGCAAGCAAACAAGAAAATCAAACCGTAAAGTAATTAGACAAAATTATTGACACCAGTCCCTGTCAACGGCGCCAAAAATTTGATGGATTTCGAAACCAACAAATTTAAATTCCTACTTTAAGCCTAAAATAAGCAATATTTGAATACAATGACAAGCATAGTCGAATCCACAAAGACTGGTAAAAAACTAATTGCAGAAGATCGACTTTGATTTTACCTTGACTAGAAAATAAATTATTTGCTCATAATATTTTGAAGAACACAAAAGACAAAGATCAATGTTCCAGCCGTCCAGCCTCCCCCCCAGAAATTGTCTCTAGCTATTTATATGTAATAACTATCTTAACCTAATTAAAATTGTCTATTAGTTCCCAAAAATATCCCTCTGAAAGTTCCAATCTCCAAGGCTGCGTTGCTCCACAAAATAGGCAACTTCCTGAGTCAATTTCCTTGCCAAAACAGGCTTTCCCGCGTTAGACTCGCGTGTTTACAGTGCACGCATGTTTCTCATCATGTCAAGGCCTTGTCGTAACGGCCCGAATCCAATCTTTGCACAAAACAACTCCAGATCCATCCATTTCTATCCAAATCAACCCCTGGACATAATTAAACACAAACTAACATAAGCACACAGAAATATGAATGATATTCATGCAAAATAATAATAAAATGCTAATGCAAACATGCACAAAATGCACACTAACAGCTAGCATAATTTATATCAACATATAAGGAGTTCTGTTGATAATGACTTCATATTAAAACTAACAAGTGTCATCAGCTTGTTCAGCAGATAGCAGACAAAGAATTTATGCTGCATGAAAAGTTCAACGCAGAGATAGTGAACTGGAAAAGGATGTCGATCCTTTGACAAGTCTATTCTTTCAAACACCACCAGAAAATCAGATTTCATCTGTCCAACAAAATCATTCAGTTTTATGGAAAAGAAAAGGATATAAAATTGAATTTTGGCACAACATAAGGCAGATCAAGCTTCAGGGGCTCAAAAAAGAAATTCATTCTCACCCAACAGAGAGAAACTTCAACAAAACATGTTACAAAAATCTTTGCAGAAACATCTGTGGAAAAAAATTCAATCCAAGAACTAAACCGGTAATATTTAGAATAATTAATTATATCAGTAATTGAGGAACAGAATTCGGGTAAGAAGCAAATAGAAATAAATAAATACTTATTTTTGATATCTTCTTCAGAAGCTCCAATGGCAACAAACATACAGATATACTGCGAATTTTTTGTATGTTAAATGACTCAACAGTAATAGATATGCTAATGAAATCAAATAAAACAGAAAATTCCAAACAGACTGACTTAATTAATATAATGAAGTTATCACTAAGCATGCTCCACCTCACCCACTACTACAGTCGACGGTGGTACAAGGCAGCGACAGAGACAAAGAGCAACTGGACAGAGAGAGCGTCGACGGTGAGCCCAAGCAGCGACAAAGACAGAGTGACAGGCAGAGAGAGCGTCGCCGGTGGTAGAGAGCGGGGAGAGAGAGAAAGAGCGTTGACGGAGATAGACTGGGCCGACCGAGAGAGAACGACGGGTTGAGGGAGGCTGAAAGTGGAGAGAGAGAGAGCAATTTCGGGTTAGTGCAGATTGGGAAAGCGAGCGAGATTGTGGGAAAGTTCTGATGAGTTGGCTTCCACGTGTTGAAAAATTGACTTCACAAAAATCTGAACACACTCATATTGTTTGATATCAAATGAATATTTATTTTATTTTATTTATATATAAAATAAAATATATAAAAAATTATATTTAAAAATAAATTAATATATTTAGTTTTTTTTTTAAATTCTTTATATGTAAATGAATTTTATGTTTAGAATGAGTAGTAATTTGTAATTTTGTCTTTTGTTTATAAATATGTTCTTATAGTTAATATTTAGCTGGTAGATTGAGAATGTAGTATAAAGATAATTTTGTCAAATTAATAGAAATGTGAAATTCATTTGTAAATTAAACCTCTTTTGATAAGATTTGCAAATGAATAAAATTTAACTAAAACTAATTCATTCATTTGCAAATGGATGATTTGAATATTTTAAAAAACCAAACCAAACAAAAGAATTGACAAAAGTAATGATTTGCAAATGAATTCCATAAGATTTCATGGAATTCATTTATACCAAACACACTGTCTCGGTCTAGGTGTTCACGGTTCCTGGAACTATGGAACCGGAACCAAATTGCCCAGGGACGGTTCTGGGCAGTTTTATTCCTATTCTAGTTTCTAGCGATTCGACCGGTATTTTTAGTTCCGATTCAGTTCGGTTTGAACCTATTTTTTTTTAATTTTTTAAAATAATGTTAAAAACGAGGTTCGAAAGGTTGAACTGCTGATTTTGGCTAAAAATGATGGTATAAAAGGGTTAAAACCGCTGATTTAGGAGATTAACCTATGGTTTTAGAAGGTTGAACTACTGGTTTTGATTAAAATGCTAGTTTTGAAAGGTTTTAAACCACTGATTTGGGTTAAAACCATTGGTTTATAAGGTTGAACCGCCGATAAAACTAGAGGTTCGAATCACCAGTTCCAACAGGTTTGGAACTGGCAGTTCGACGGTTTCTAGAGAGGTTGAATCGAAACCTAAACAATAAACCTCTAGTTTTGGTCGGCCTGTTATTGTTTCGATTTTGACTAGTCTGGTTCCGGTTCGATTTTTACACCTCTATCGGTGGGTTATTAACATATATTTTAAAAAATTTAGTGGACTAATAGGTGAAAAATAGTGAGATGAAGAGATATTGAGTAAAAGTTCAGGGGCTAAATATGTGTTCTACTGAGAAAAGAACTGGCCTTTGTGTGTTTTTATTGGAGTTAATTTCAGCAATGGTACCTAAACTTTCTAAAACGCTACACTAAACTAAAGTCAATTTTGTTATATAATAATAGCTAAACTTTTTAAAGTGTTTCAATTGTATTACCTCACATTAGGGATGACCACGGTTCATGAACTCGAGTTACATTGTCTACAACTCGAATTGATCAATGAAACAAGAAGCATGAGATTGAATGCTAACTCGAGTTATAAGTTGGTTAACTCGAGTTATCATTGGAGACAAAATGATTATACCTAGGACTGATAAGATTAGAGTTCAAAAAGTGGGTGGTCCCAACGGTAACATCTATGGATAACTCGAGTTAGACATTTTCTTACTCGAGTAAGAGGTGCAAAATCATGATGTTCATAAGGGATACTCGAGTTATATCTTCGCCTATTCGAGTTATACAAAGTCTCAGTGCATTAAATGCTTTGGCTGCTCTATTTCACGACTCTTTTGACTTCCAAAGGTATAAATACATCCAAGAGACTTCAGAAACAAAACAACAACAACTTGCAATCATCTAGCAATATCATCAGGCCTTCAATTGTTCTTATTGACAAATCTTTCATATTCCTCTCAAGAGTGCTTTTACACTTGCAATTTATTTCTTGCTTGAGAGTGATAGATTACATTTTCGTTCTTCATTTCAAACAAAAAATCTTTGTATTAGAGAGTGGATAGTTTTCTTGTTTGTATTGAAAAGAAGGGTTGTATTTGAGTGGTTTAATCTTGCACCTAAAAATTAAGAGTGTGCAGAGGTTGTCTTCACCCATTGAAGAAGGAAGTTGATAGTGGATTCAAAATCTCAAGGGGAAGCTTGAGGAGTGGACGTAGGCCAAGAGAGTCGAACAACTTTAAACATTGGCTTTGATTTCTCTAACCCTTATCTCTTGAGTGTATTGGTTTATTGCTCTTACCTTGTTTTTAACTCATACTGATTATTGTAAAACATTTTTAAATCAGCTTTAAAGTTAGAAATCTAATTCACCCCCCTCTAGGATTGCTATTTCAGACCTACAATTGGTATCAGAGCTTAATCTCTTGATATTGGTTTCACAACCTAAGATAAAAGATCCAAATGGCATCCATGAACAATGTTTCTAAATATAAAGGTTTGGACACTAACTGAGCTCCTTTCTTTGATGGTAGTGACTACGCATATTAAAAGACACGAATGATGTCATTCATGAAGTTGGACCATATGTTACTACTAAAGTTGTCAATGGTGAAAATATCAAGAAGCCAAAGGAAGATTGGGATGATGATGATAGAAGGCTTATTTCCTACAACCAAAAAGATATGCACATTCTCTTTTGTGCACTTAGTTGAGATCAATTCAAAAAGATGCAACAAGGACAAAATGCACAAGAAATTTGGCATACTCTTGAAGTCACTTATGAGGGAACAAAGCAAGTAAAGGAGAACAAAGTTTCCTTAGTTGTTCATAAATATGAGCTCTTCAAGATGAATCCGGATGAATCCATTCAAGCTATGTTCGATAGATTCAACGATATTGTGAATGGACTCAAAGCTCTAGGAAAGACTTACACACGTTCTGAGCTAGTAAGGAATATTCTTCGATCATTACCAAAGTCTTGGGCTCCAATCAAAAATGCAATTCAAGAAGTAAAGGATCTGTCAACTCTACCATTGGAGGATCTCATGGGTTCTTTGCTCACTCATGAAATGAGCATGAAGGAAGAAGAAGAGAAAATAAAAGAGAACAAGAATAAGGAGAAGATTATTGCACTTAAAGCCTCAACATCAATGGCCAAAATTTATAGTGAGAGTGATGAAGAAGAAGATGAAGAATTCACCCTTCTCACTACAAAATTCAAGAGGTTCCTTAAGAAGAAGAAGTTCTCCAAAAATCCATACAAGAAAAATGGTTTTAAGGACTTCTCCAACAGAAAGGAAAGTGACATCATTTGCTATGAATGCAAGAAACTGGGTCGCATAAAATCTGAATGTCCTATCCTATGGAAAGCTAACAAGAGTTTTAAGAATAAAAGCAAAGAAATGGTGGCTACTTGGAGTGATAGCAATGATAGTTTGAATGATGATGATGTTGAAGAAGTTGCTAATCTATGTCTTATGGCATTTGGAGACAACAAATAAGAGGAAGACAATGAGGAAAATAAGGTGTGCATGAAGGCCAAAGTAAATTCAAATACTTGGTATCTTGATAGTGATTGTTCCAAGCATATGAGCGGAGATAAAAAGTCAATTCTCCAAACTTGAACTCAAGAGTGGTGGATATGTAACATTTGGAGACAGCTTAAAAGGCAAAATCATAGGTAAAGGTGAAATGGGTAAGGAACCTTCATCAATCATTAAAAATGTTTGCCTTGTTGATGGTTTGAAGCATAATTTGCTTAGTATTAGTCAATTGTGTGATATGACTAATCGTGTTGTCTTTGAATCATCTCATTGCATCATTGAAAGCATAAAAGATAGAAAAGTTTTAGTCGTTGGTCATAGGCATGAAAATGTTTATGTTGTGGATTTAAATGACTCAAAATATTTCAATGAAAAATGCCTTTCGGCTTTCAATGAAGATGCATGGATTTGGCATAAAAGATTAGGACATGCAAGCATGGATTTGATTTCAAAACTTTCTAGAAAAGAATTAGTTGATGGGTTGCCTAAATTGAAGTTTGAAAATAATGTTGCGTGTGATGCATGTGTTAAAAGAAAACAAACTAAAACATCTTTTAAAAGCAAAGGCTTGATTTCTACATCTAGACCTTTTGAGCTATTGCATATGGATTTTTTGGTCCTACATCTACTATGAGTCTAGGTGGTAAACACTATGTCATTGTACATGATTTTTCACGATTTACATGGGTGTTTTTCTTTGCACACAAAAATGAAGCCATACATGCATTCACTAAATTTAGTAGAAAGGTCCAAAACGAGAAAGGATATGCAATTGTATCTATTAGAAGACGGAGGAAGGGAATTCGATTGCGAGCCATTTGAAAATTTTTGTAATGAACAAGGTATTGAACATAATTTTTTGGCACCTAGAACTCTTAAAAAAATGGTATTGTTGAGAGAAAAAATAGAACATTATAAGAAATGACTAGGACAATATTAAGTGATAATGATCTTCCTAAATACTTTTAGGCCGAGACGGTTAATACCGGTTGCTTCATATTAAATAGGGCATTAATTCGATCCAAACTCAAGAAAACTCCATATGAGCTTTGGAAAGGAAGAAAGCCTAACATTTCATATTTTCATGCATTTAGGTGCAAATATTTTGTTCTTAATAATGGAAAAGAAAATATTGGTAAATTTGATTCAAAATCGGATGAAGCTATTTTCATTGATTATTCTTTGATTAGTAAAGCTTATAGAGTCTTTAACAAAAGAACTCTCAAAGTTGAAGAGTCTATACATGTTTTTTGATGAATCTTATCACTCTTTGTCAATAATTTGTAATGATGATGATGATATAGATATTGTCAACAAGATGGATGAGCTTGACATTGATGACAAGGTGAACAAGAATAAAGATAGCAAGGACTCAAATGAAGAAAAATCACATGATCATTAAGATGCTAAAAACAACAACATGAAGACCTTCCCAAAGAATGGAGATTTGCTAAGGATCACCCAAAAAAGCAAATTATTGGTGATGCATCCAAAGGGGTAACAATTAGATCTTTCATTTATCTTGATATTGGTAATGTTGCCTTTGTTTCTCAAATAGAGCCTAAGAATGTTGATGATGCTTTGAATGATGAACATTGATGTGTTGCCATGCAAGAAGAGTTAAATCAATTTGAAAGAACTAATGTATGAGAACTAGTTGTTAGGCCTAAGGGTAAAACCATTATTGGTACTAAATGGGTGTTTAGAATCAAACAGATGAAAATAGTAAAATTATTAGAATAAAGGCTAGACTTATTGCTCAAGGTTATAACCAAGAAGAAAACATTGATTTTGATGAGACATTTGCTCCCGTTGCTAGATTAGAAGCCATTCACATTTTATGTGCATTTGCATGTTTCAAAGGTTTTAAACTTTATCAAATGGATATTAAAAGTATTTTTTTAAATGGCTATTTGAAAGAAGAAGTGTATGTGGAGCAACCTCCCGGTTTTATTGATCACAAATTTTCAAATTATGTTTTTAAACTTACTAAGGCCTTTTATGGTTTGAAATAAGCTCCAAGAGCTTGGTATGAAATGCTTAGCAATTTTCTTCTTGAAAAAGGTTTTAGAAGAGAGAAGGTTGAAACAACACTCTTTATTAAAAACAAAAAAGATGAAATGCTAGTTGTGCAAATATATATTGATGATATTATATTTGGTGCAACTAATGAGTGTTTGTGTGAAGAATTTGTCCATGATATGCACAAGGAATTCGAGATGAGCATGATGGGAGAGTTAAACTATTTTCTCGGTTTGCAAATCAAGCAACTAAAAGATGGCTTCTTCATCAACCAATCAAAGTATATTGGAGATCATTTGAAGAAATTTGGTATGGAGAATGCAAGACCTTGTTGCACACCTATGAGCACAACCACAAAACTCACTAAGGATGAAATAGGAAAATCCGTGGATATAAAGCTATATCGAGGTATGATCGGCTCCTTACTTTATCTTACTGCTAGTAGAACGAATATAATGCATAGTGTGTATTTGTGTGCTAGATTTCAAGCTTGTCCTAAGAAATCACATTTGATTGCGGTTAAACGTATTTTTCATTATCTCATTGATACTTAATTTGTTGGTTTGTGGTTTCCTAAATGTGATAATTTTGATGTTTTTGGTTATTTAGATGCAGATTATGGTGATAATCAATTAGATAGAAAGAGTACATCTGGAACATATCAATTTTTAGGATATGTATTAGTTTCATAATTTTCTATAAAGCAAAATTGTGTTTCGCTATCTACTGTCGAATACGAATATGTGGAAGCGGGTAGTTGTTGTGCACAAAATCTTTGGATTAAACATCAATTAGAAGACTATGGTATCGTGATTTCAAAAATTCCTATTAAATTTCATAACACTAGTCTATCAATATTTTGAAAAATCCTATCCAACATTCTAGAACCAAGCATATAGACATTAGACATCATTTTTTCCATGATCATATGTTGAATGGTGGTATTATGCTTGAGTTTGTTAGAACTGAAGACAAACTAGCGGATATTTTTACAAAACCTTTGGATGGTGAAAATTTTTCCTCAATTCATAGAAGACTTGGAATGATTGAATTAAGTGTTTGAATGATATATTTGTTTGATTCATTTGCATTTATTCACATGAAAATGATCTACAATTGTCCATGGTTATATCTATTGGTGTGGTGGTCATATATTGGTCATGAATATTTGAGGAAAATTGCAAAAATGGGCTGTGACAGTGGTTTACTCGAGTAAGATAAAGAGTTATGCAAGTTAAAGAACAGAACTGGGTCATCTGGACATTTCTGGAGAAATTTAACTCGAGTAAAGTGAAGGATAACTCGAGTAGAATAGGGGTCTGATAACTCGAGTAAGGATTTTTTATGCAACTCGAGCTAAACATGGGTTGAATAACTCGAGTTGGCCACGACGGATAACTCGAGTTGTACAAGGATTATATAAATCGACTAAGGAGTAATTTAACTCGATTTAACGAAGGTCCTAGTGTGTTTAAAACATGATTTCCATAACAGAAGCCTCATTTCTTTCAAAACCTCCTTTCATCTTTTTCCCTCTCTCCCAGTTGATCCTCGCTCAAATCAACCAAAACCCATCACTTTCCAACAAATTTCGACCTCCCTCAACCATATTTCACCTCCTCATTCCATCAAAATCTCTGAAATCATTCATCCACCCCAACCAAACTCTAACTTCATATTTTTTGAAAATGGCACCAAAAGCTAAAATAAGGGTCAAGAAGACCGGTCAAAGGCATTTAGACTCAGCTACACCATCTCCTCCTTTGGCATGCAAAAATTCACGAAAATCACAGTGGAAAACCGCTGGCCCTTCTGTTGGTCAGAGTTCTTCGGCTCTAACAAAGGGTTTGCCTCTTGATTCTCGTTTCATCTCTCTCATAACACAAGAAATTTATCACAAGATAATCTCTAAGGAAAAACTACTGCCCACAATGATATTTGATTATGATTCGTTGTGAGATGCTGGCTATGATTTAGAAGCTGTTTTTAGACCTCTAGGAATGAGTGATTTCTTAGGCCACAAAGATGTTATATATGAGGACTTGGTGAGAGCATTTTATGCCAACATGGATGAAGTGAAACGACCTGCTAAACAGGGTATTGTTCTTCGCACTAGAGTATGTGGTAGATGCATTATTGTTTCGAAAAATCTGCTATGTAACTTGTTTAGCATTCTAGAAGGTGGAGTTGTACCAATCGGGTTGTCTCTTATTGAGGACCATATGGAGGATAATGATGACGACATTGATGAGCAAGCTGTTCTTGGAGAAGAGTTTTGACCCCAAAAAGTTATCGAATATTTCAAATCCAGAGATATAGTAGAAGTTGGTCCTTTTGTTGATCTTGAGGCTACTGACTTTGAAGGCGATTTGCGCATGGTAAACTATTCGGTCAATAGAAGCATCATTCCATAGAAGGACACTCAAAATCATGTGACGGCTTTGGACATCAAAATTTTGTGGCATGTGGTTAAGCATCATCAAGTCAACTTTCTAGCTCTTATCATCAAACGAATGCAATACAAAAGGAAGTAATTCTTCAAAAAGTCTTATGAAAAGAGTAAACAAAAAGATGGATTACCATATGCTACCATTATCAAAAGAATTCTTCAAGCTCAAGATGTTGACGTATCGGAGTATGAGTGTCAAGAAGTGCCACATTCTGCAATTTACAACAAAACCAACTTGGGAAAATCCAAAATGATCAATACATAAAATATAGGTTGGATCTTTGGTGCTCATGTAAGACTAGACTCAAATGTTTTGGTTAATCCAATAGATCGCACCCATATACCTCTTCTTATTGATCGCACACTTGGTGGCTCTTGAAGTGGAAGAACGGGTATTAGTGGAGCTAGTTCATCTAGAACTTCAGTTAGTGTGGCTGAATTTCAAGCACTTGAAAAGAAAGTTGGCAAACTTGGTGAAACTCAAGCTAAACTTGGATGAAAAAGGCTTTGTGAGTGATATTTGGACGTGGATGAAAAAGGATCATTGTACTACCACTGGCTTCATGACATAGCTAGGACTATTGAATCGATATTTCATGCACATTCATGCATTTTGATATTTTGTTGCTTGAACTTATGGATATTTTTAATTGGAAAATTTTTATGCCTATTTTAATGCACTAACTCTCTTATATTTGGCTCTCTGTAAGCCTAATTGGATGTTCGGTTTGTTTAATCTATGAATGGATGGTTAGTTGTTATTCATCTCTTTATGAATGTTAATGATTCTTCCTTTTTCCCTTTTATGTTGATGACAAAAAGGGGAAGTAAAATGTGGATTGTTTTCAATTTAGATGAAAATTGAGTTGCAAATATTTTATATCCTCTTGTTGAGATGTTAGAAAAAATGCTATATTAAGAGGGAGTTTGAATTTGACACGCACTAATATTTTTGACAAGAGTAAAACCTTGATCAATCTTTAAAAATTGTTCTTTGATAGATGCACATACTAAGGGGGAGTATAAAAATCTTTCATGTTTTGCCATCATAAAAAATGGGGAGATTGTTGAATCAAGGGTGGTTAACATTTGGATCCTTTTGTGTTTTGATGGTGAAAAAAAAAATAAGTTTGACATGTGAACATTCGTTCAAGGCTAACTCGAGTTACATATTGTCCCAACTTGAGTTATTGGTGTAACCATTGCGTCCGGAAGTGAAGAAGAAAAATCAAACTATCAGGTGCAAATATTCAACTCGAGTAATTGGTGAGATAACTCGAGTTATTAAAGGGCTAGGCTACTCGAGTTACACTAATGACCAACTGGAGTTATTCAGTATCCAGGCAACTCGAGTTATACATGTTCAACTCGAGTAAGATAGCTTCCTAAAGTCGATGTTCAAAAGCAACAACTCGAGTTATCAAGAAGGCCAACTCGAGTTAAATATTCTGGGGTATCAGAGGCATAAATTCAACTGGAGTTGCATTGTCTACAACTCAAATTGATCAATGAAACAGGAAGCATGAGATTGAAGGCTAACTCGAGTTATAAGTTGTTTAACTCAAGTTATCATTGGAGACAAAATGATTATACCTAGGACCGACAAGATTAGAGTTCAAAAGGTAGGAGTTGGTGGTCCCAACGGTAACATCTATGGATAACTTGAGTTAGACATTTTCCTACTTGAGTAAGAGGTGTAAAATTGTGATGTTCATAAGGGATTACTCGAGTTATATCTTTGCCTACTCGAGTTATACAAAGTGTCAGTGCATTAAATGTTATGGCTGCTCTATCTCATAACGACTCTAATCAATTCTCCAACGTCTCTTTCGACTTTCAAAGGTATAAATACATCCAAGAGACTTAAAAAAAACAACAACTTGCAATCAACTAGCAGTGTCATCAAGCCTTCAATTTTTCTTATTGGCAAATCTTTCATATTCCTATCAAGAGTGATTTTACACTTGCAATTTCTTTCTTGCTTGAAAGTGATAGATTACATTTTGGTTCTTCATTTCAAAAAAAATCTTTGCATTAGAGAGTGGATAGTTTTCTTGTTTGTATTGAAAAGAAGGGTTGTATTTGAGTGGTTTAATCTTGCACCTAAGAAGCAAGAGGGTGTAGAGGTTGCCTTTACACATTAAAGAAGGAAGTTGATAGTAGATTCAAAATCTCAAGGGGAAGCTTGAGGAGTGGACGTAGGCCAAGAGAGCTGAACCATTATAAACATTGACTTTGATTTCTCTAACCCTTCTCTCTTTGGATTTATTGTTTATGTGAATTGGTTTATTGCTCTTACCTTGTTTTTAACTCATATTGATTATTGTAAAACATTTTTAAATCAGTTTTAAAGTTAGAAATCTAATTCACCCCCCTCTTGGATTTTTCATTTCGTACCTACAGTTTGGTAACATACTCTAAGGTCCTATAACATACTTTAAGGTTATAATAACATACGTTACCTTTGTAGATCAGTGAAACTGTGCGTTTTGGGTGAGACGTCATTAAATACCCCTAACCCGACCTCATCTCAGCATTTGCTCATTTCCACCACTCCAACACACTTGAAATCTGTCTCTCTTCATCTTTCATTGATTCTCATCTATTCCTTTTGATTTCTTGAGGTAAGAACACGTCTTTAATCCCTTCTTTTCTTCATTTTTATGCTTGAATCTCGGATTTAGCTTTGAGATCGATTTTGAACTAGAGTTCAAATTTTGGTTGATTTTGCTAAAATGGGAGTTAAGGATTGTTATATTATGATATATGAAGGTTAGAAAATCATGGATTAAACTTGGGTTTTGTTGATTTATGTTGTTTTGTTGAATGGGATAGGGTTTGGTATATGAATATGAGAAATATTGATGATTATGTGTCTGTTTCGCACAATTAATTGTAGATTTATGAATTTGAGTGTAATTTGAGGTAATGTAAGTGATTTGGAACAGTTGGTGTCATTTGTATGAATTTGGGGTATTTTTGAAAAAAAAATTTGTAGGGACTATATTGCAATATTTTGAAGGTTTGAGGTTTGAAATATAATTCTAAAAAGTTTGGAGACTGATTTATAAATTCTAGAAAGTTTAGGGAGTGACTTGTTATTTGCCATGACTTTGGGGACCAAAGTGTAATTGGTGAAAGTTGAGGGACTAAATTGTAATTTCTCGAGTTTCTCGTTTTTTTGGCAGAGAGTTAGATACTTGATCACAATAGGATTTTCGTCGTCATCGAGGGTTTGGGTTTACATTGCATTTCATGCATCTTGGTATGACCACAATACCACATTTTGACTTTGCTTTGGCATATCTGTTTCAGCTTCGTGTTCGTGCAGAGGTGACCAGCCACCCCTAGTGGTGCTTGATTGGACCTTTCTGACTCCGATAACTAGCCGAGTTGGACGTCATTCTAAACATATATATTGTGTCTTTCAAACTTATTATTTTTTTATGTGTTTGAACTTTTGCATATAATACGAATTAATTAAAGGATCGGTAGACCTTAAAATCTGGCTTATGTGATATTTATGTAATCATTAATCTATTTTGAAATTTGTTTTGAGATATATTATACTTTCTGAAACATATAGTTTGTTTTGAAAAAAAAATATATTTTATGTATAATCAGTTTGATTTGAAAATAATAATATAATTTCGATTATTAATTATTTGCTTTGCATGCCTATCTATTATTTATATATTTCTGTATATATATACATATACTTCTGACTTGGGACACCTACGCTACGGGAATAAACATAACATTTGGTATACGAATGTTTCGTGAAGGCCTCGTTACCAGGGTAACATGGTAACCCATGTGTCCGGCAAGACACACACAACTCTGTCTGTTTTTGGCGGCCTGATCCACACGTCTGATTTTTGTCTGTTTGCAGTCCCTTGTCTGATTTTCTGATATATTTTTGTTAGAGCTCCACACCAAGATGCTAATGGGTTATTGGGTTTATTTTGATATTTTGTTACTTTGATTTACTTACTAATATTTCACTATTATTTTGGTTTAGTAAATCATATTTTGTAATATTGGTATTTTATTTATAAAAGGTACATTTTGTTTTATTATGTTTATTAAATTGTTTAATAAATGATTTTGGGTAGAAATTCTGATTTATCTGAGGCTTGTACGGGATATGCGGGCCTATGGTTCGGTTTAGTTCAGTTCGTACGCCACTCATGATCCGATCTCAGGTCGTGACACTGAAGCAAATTCACCAATTTGTTTTTCCTTACTCAACCAAGTAATTTTTTCCCAACAATAAATTAAAGTTATTGAATTATAATTTTAAAGCCATACCTTTATAATCTCCTCTAGTTATATTTCTTCTAATTTTTCTTGTTCTTCAAACAAACAAAAGTAGGAAACAAACAATAAGGAAAGAGTTTATCTTCTCTATTTATATTTCTTCCAACAAAATATTTAAAACTATCGGTCCTTGAATTTTAATTATATACAGCAAATTCATCCCCCCATTAAAAATTGTTAATGATATGTTAAAATGATAATGTAGTCCCTTTGTTTACATTTTTATGACAAAAAATCCCTTGTTTTAAAAGGTCACAAACATACCTGTAATCTGATTAGGTTCTTTGTAGTATTCCGTTCAATCCCGATTTGATCCATTTGATTTGATATTGTATGTTTAGGGTGTTGAAGCTTCAACGCACAGTTTTGGTCTGGGGGTCTTTAAATACCCCCAAACCCGACCTCTCTCGGCTTTCACACCTCATTTTCACTTCTCTCACCTCCAAATCCATTCAAAACTCTCACATTAGTTCCCATTGCTTCTATTTCGATTATTGAGGTAGGAACATGTCTCTAATTTCTTCTTTTCTTCCATTTCATGCTTGAAATTCAAATTTTTTATTGGAGGCCGAATTTGTTCTAGGGGTTTAGATTTTGTTGTTCCTATTGGAATGAGAGCTAATGGGTGTTAGATTATGTTAGATCAAGGCTATAAATGCATGGGTTAAACTGGGTTTTGGAGATTTGATGAGTTCTTGAAATGGGTTAGGGTTTGGCCAAAGTTTTGAGGTTTCGTGATGATTTTGAGTTTTTTTTGGAGTAATTGATGGTATATTCATGAATTAGAGGTTGATTTGAGGTAATGTAGGTGTTTTTAAACATTGGGTATCGAGTTATACGAGTTATATGGTGTTTTTGGTAGATTTCTGTCGTAAGGACTAATTTCAACATTTTGTAAATGATTGAGGCCTGATTTATATTTTTCAAAAGTTAGAGGACTGATCTATAATTTTGCAAACGTTGAGGGATCAAATTATAATTTTATGAGATGTTCGATTTTTGACTCGATAGTGTTAGATCTTTGATCGAAATAGGTTTTTCGGGGTTTTGGGTTTGCATTTGTATATCGGACATTCTATATTACCACAGTTACCACGTCTAATTCCTTTGTAATAAATCCCTATTTTTAGCTCTGTTTAATTTTTGAGGTAGCCAGTCATCCACCGGTGGTCCGTGATTTTGGATTATTTGTCTCAGCGTCCAAATGAGTTGGATGACAATTTTAAACACATAGACTGGTTCTTTTCAAATCATATGTTTTTTATGTGATTCAATTTGCCATGTAATATGGACTACTAAATGGATCGGATAAATTAAAAAATTTGATTATGTGATATGTGAACTCAGTTATCAGTATAAGTTAAGATAATATCAATATCAATATAAATATAAGTATTAGTATGAATATCAAACTCAGTATGAATATTGGTATCAGTATTATTATCTGTTTTGCATGTTTGTCTATAATCAATATATTATTATCTATGCTATGTAATTCGAGATACTCAGCTACGGAGAGGCGTAGCCATCGATATACCAATGATCTGTCGAGGCCTAATTATCAGGGTTGGTGGTAACACTGTGTATCCGGCCAATCACACAGGATCAGGTGGCATAGTCCACATCAGTTAGTATCAATTTTGTTCTGTCTCGGTATCAGCATAAATATAAGTATTAGTATGAGTATCAAAATCAGTATGAATATCAGTATCAGTATTATTATTTATTTTGCATGTTTGCCTGTGATCAACACATTATTATATATTCCGTGTAATTCAGGACATTCAGCTACGGAAATACGTAGTCATCAGTATACCAATGATCAGTCGAGGCCTAATTACCAGAGTTGATGGTAACACTGTGTGTTTGGACAGTCACACAGGATCAGGTGGGATAGCCCATATCAGTCAGTCACATTCAAATATTTATCAGCTTTGTTTTGTCCCATCCTGGTATGATGATCAATTATATATATATATATATATATATATATATATATCGGTACTAATTTGGGTCTTTCGGTTCAAGACGGTTCTTAATACGAATATTGCTTAAAATCCAGATCCATTCCAAATAGAAAATTTCAAAACAGTTCAATTCAAGAAAAATAAAAAGTCTAACAATTTTCTTTTTTGACCCATGAGCAGCCCTAGAAATAGCAGGACAAGTAATATTCTTGAACTCGATTTACGATAGAAATAGCTAGAGAAGAAATATACTTGAACTTCAATTGATTGGGGCTTGTCATTTGAAGACTATCCCTCCAAAAATAGGCGTATGCCACTTAAATGCAGCGAGCACACGGTATTCTTTAGTAAAAGGCGAAAGAATAGTTCACTTTGCGCTCACTGCATGGCTCCGTGTCCAATAAATTAATTTTGATGCCATTTTTATATGGAAGGATCAACTGTACCTCACCCTCTTATTCGATGTGGGTTCTTCACTTCTTAAGCGGTGCTCTCGCTGTGATTTTGAACGCTACGTCACTACCCTGACCTGCCCTTATAAGCTAAAGCATTGACTTCTTTTTTATTATTTTGCCAATATCGTGTTGCAGTTCAAATGGAAATCGCACCATCTTTCGCCAACCACAACTGTAATCAGTTTCAAAGGGTAGGTTTATAACTTATAAGATGGTGAACTAACAAGCCACTCATAAGGGTACCAAAGGCTATTTTTCACGGCCAAAAGTTGTTGCCCAAACTACCTAATCCATGACAACAAGGATGCATTAAAAAAAAATCTATGCTATATAAACCCTTGATCATACTTTTTCTTCTCATCCAAACCATAACAAAGTTCCTTCACAAAATATTTACACATTGAACATCATGGCCACTCGGAACACCTTCATGTTTGCGTTCTTCATTGCTTTGACATTGCCAAGTATCAATTCGGCTATGGCAGCTCGTAGTCTATTGCAAATGCCACCATTGCCGAGTATTCCAACACTTCCACAACCCACACTGCCCACAACACAGCCATCACTACCAAAGCCTACATTACCACCAATGCCAAACTTACCCACTATTCCTACATTG
>CAODLS013871888.1:0-11336 GCA_948243855.1 Flueggea neowawraea
GAAATTGAATGAAGAAAAAGAAGAAGTGAGAGAGCTTATAGATAAAAAGGGTAGTCTTGAAAGGGCTCTTGTAACTGATGCATCTCAAACAAATCATGAAGCCTTTCTGACAAAAAGATTGGTGGGTCAAAAATTTCAGAGTAATATGGAATTGATTTTGAAGTGGTTATGTATGGATGAGGTCTCAAGCATTGGCATTTACGGGATGGGTGGTGTGGGCAAAACAACTATGGTGACTCATATACATAATAAGAGTTTAGAAAACCCATCCAAATTTGCTCATGTGTATTGGGTTACTATGCCACAAGATTTTAGCATTCACAAGTTGCAATCTCTTATTGCTAATGCTATCAATATTCCTCTTGGCAAAGAAGAGGATGTGAGAAAAAGAGCTGTGAGGCTGTCCATAGAACTAAACAAAAGACACAGATTTGTTCTCATCGTTGATGATTTATGGAATCCTTTTGACGTAATAGACGTTGGAATACGAATTGAAAGGAATAGATGTAAGTTGATTGTTACAACTCGATCTATTGAAGTTTGTAGGCGAACAAATTGCCAAATGGTTGCAAAAATTACACGCCTTTATGCGGAAGAAGTTTGGGACTTGTTGATGAACACATGTGGATGTAACTTACCATCAAATGCTGAGGTGATCGCAAGATCTATTGCGAGAGAATGTGTTGGTTTGCCACTAGCAATTGTTACCATGGCTAGAAGCATGAAAGGAGTTGATGATTTTCGCGTGTGGAAGAATGCATTGATGGAATTACAAAGTGCAATTTAAAGGAAAGAAGACATGGGAGAGGAGGTATTTCGAATATTGAGATATAGTTATAACTGCCTGAATGATCTAGTTCTACAGCAATGTTTTCTATATTGTGCATTATTTCCGAATTATCAAAGAATTGAGAAGGAGCAATTGATAAGCTACTTGATTGTTGAGGGAATAATAGATCATGAAATTGATATCATACAAGCAAAATATGATAAGGGTTACACCATGCTCAATAAGCTTGAAAATGTTTCCTTGTTGGAACGAATAGATAATGAGAGCGTGAGAATGCATGATATGGCTATCCAAATTATGAAAGAATGTCAGCTATCAATAATTGAGGCTGGAAAGGGATTAGAACATGTACCAGATGAAAAGTACTGGAGAAAGGACATTGTAAAAGTTTCCTTGGTGCGGAATTTTATTGATGAAATTCCACCTAACTTTTCACCGTCATGTCCCTTTCTTTCAACTCTATTGTTGTCCTCGAATGAGCGATTACTCTCCATTGCAGACTGCTTCTTCGACCATTTGCAGGGGCTCAAGGTTCTTGATCTTTCTTATACAGGAATTACGGAATTGTCGGAATCTATTGCGGGCCTAAAAAATCTCATCGCAATATTTCTCCGATACTCCATGTTAAGCTATATACCAACGTTAGCAAATCTCAAATCAATGGAGTGGTTGGATCTATCCTGGTGCGTTGGAATTGAGAAAGTGCTTGAAGGTTTGGAAGCTTTGTCAAATCTTAGGCATCTCGATCTCCTTCGTGGTGGTATAAAGGAGTTTCCAACTGGAATATTACCGAAGCTTACTCATCTACAATTCTTAGCATTTCATATGCCATCAAAAAATGGGGAGGAACTTGGAGGCTTGCGGAGGTTAGAAACTTTACAATGGTGTTTTCCCATTGTTGGAGATTTGATTACATTTTTAAATTTGGTTTCTAAGATGCCAAGAAAACAAAAGAAATACAACCTTGTGGTGAGACTGCCAGAATTTGCTGATGATTTTTTCTATTATAGACAAGATGTAAACCTTGAATTAGTGACGTTGAGTCATTGCTTAATTTCGGGAGAACTAAGAGAAGTACAAATAGATGATCTGAGGCTTTTACGCTCGTCATTGGAAAATGGAAGATGTCTTCGCTCCCACCTTCCAATGGGATTGAAGAAGTTGAGGATTAAAGAATGTCGTAGGATAAAATACTTGTTTAACTTGTCAACCTCGCCAACAATCTTTCAAAATCTTGAGGAACTTAGTGTTTTTGAAGTGGATAATTTGAAATGTCCTTTTGTCGATCGGGAGATTTTGGTAGCACGCCCGCCTAATTCTACCTTATCTTTATGTCTTAAAGTATTAGATATTAAATCTTGTTCGGTGAAGAAGCTGTTACCTCATGGTTTGCTCGCAAGTCTCCAAAACCTGGAAAAGATTAGTGTGGGACATTGTAAAGAATTGGAGGAGATAATATTAGCAAAAGCAAACTTCCGCACATTTCCGCTCAATCTCCCAAATCTAAGACAATTGGATTTGTCCCATTTACCGAAACTGAAGAGAATTTGCAGTGAACAAATCAAGTGCGAACATCTCCAGTCAATTTCTATAATTGAAAGAATATACCAATCTCTCGTCCCCTGCCGTATCTTCAATTAATCAAAGTTAAGGTGGGGGAATCAGTGAAATGGGGCCGACCTGATTCGTTGGGGTCGATAAGGGGGTCGTGTTTTAATGCGGGCCACAGGTTGACTGACTGCCAGATTCGAAGGTATGATGTTTGTTAATGAAATATTTACTTGTCTTGATACTGCCAGTTTTTACAAATTTTCTTTCTACTTGTTTCAGTCTTTGGTTGTTATTTAAATTTTAATGTGATATATAAGTAAAATTTTATTATATAATTTAGTTGGATCGTTCCCGGACATGGTTTTCATGATTAAGACATAACGAGTTTAGTTGGTCAAATATGACAAATGGCTTACTGGTCTTTCAGGACAATGACTATGACAATGGATAGGGTATGGGTAGCGTATACTAATATTTTTATTCGTATGTATAGTTTATATTATATACTTATACCCTATCCGTATCCGTGTGAGTAACAAAAATTACTACTCGTACTCTATCCAAAAGTGTATCTGTTTACCCGTAAAATATCCATTTATTCACAATTTAAATTTAGTTAATTAACTTAAAAAATAATAGATTATTAATTTAAAATAATAGATTAAAAAATACACGAGGCAATATAAAATACTATATTCACATTATATACTTATAGTTAACTAAATACGTAAATTGTATTTATATGTAGGATCATGACACAAACTAAATATCATGAACATTAATTTATAAGTTCTATGACTAATTTGTTACGAAAAATTTCTTAAAAAGTTATTCTCGTCTATAGTTATACTCTAAAAATCACTTTAAAACCAAAAGATGTTGGTATGAATAACTAATGAGGTATTATTAGTTGTATCATATCACGTATATAACTAATAAGGTATTTTTATAATCAATTTTTAATTTCATTGTATCAATACTATATGAATAAGTTTTACATACAAAAATTTTGTCAGAAATATTTTAGTTATAATAAGTTCTTTAAATATAAGACTATACTAATAACTTTTCAATAGTAGCATCTCATTCTAGCTACATAAAAACCATAATATCTAGCAAAATATATTTATATATAGTCACATTCTAGGTATAAATCAATTTATTCAAATATGAGAATTCATTTACCTTCAAAAGACTCTCTCTCTATCTATACATATATAGCAGGTATGGGTAATGAATAACAGACACGAGTATAAATATTACCCAGCGGATAAGGGTATGGTTACGGGTATGAGTATGGTACTCTTATATCCATATCTTACTCGTACTCGCACAGTAAAATGCTAGTATAACCCGTATCCATACCTATATCTATTCAAAGCGGGTAATACCCGCGTTAATTAGGTACGGATAGGGTCGATACCCATCGAGTAGGGTATAAATTGTCATCCATACTCTACAGTTGGAATACTTGAAGAAGCTGGTAAGTAATTTTGAGCAAAAAGAAAAACTTGGTATAAATTATTTTGTTTCTTGATATAATTTGAGTTGAGTATTCATACAGATTAAGGAAGCTGAAGAGGAGATTTGGAGATTATCGAATGTAATTGCAGAACTGGAGATGAAGACAGAAGGAGAAGACTTTGACAGAGTATAGAATGGAATTGCAGAGGAGATAATGGCTGATGGGAAGATTGAAATAACCGATTCAATGGGAAGGGACCCTACACCAGCTGTTCTTAAGCAAGTGCTCTTGTGATTTGAAGTGCTCATCTTCACAGACTTCACCAATTTAAGTTTCATGTAATCATATCGTGCATACTGCAACCTTTTCTTTTGCATTCTGGTGGTGCAGGACGGCTTGCATTCTGGGGATTATGTCTTGTTTCTGGGTGATTTTTTGAGTTGTGATTGTTGAAATAAGCAGCGTTGGTGTGTGATTCTACATAAAACCTAGACACTAGCACAAACATATAGCACAATCCTGAATAATTACTTTTGTTTGTCTTAAGTTCTTAAATCATTAAATGTTTTGGACTTATTCCAGAGACTATCTCATGGGTTAAGCTTGCTTGGTTTGATGAGAGCACTAATCTCTGTATGTTTAATACTTTGGGATGTTTCTCTATATTCCATTAACTATATATTTTGATTGCAAATTGTATTGTTAGCTTCCAAAAGTGTAAAATAGAAATAATCAAAAATTCGTATGATGAAATGAATTTGAATGATATGAAGTATTCTTTTTTTGGAAATTATTTTCTTTTCTTTTTATGAGAAATTGTTTTCTTGTTGTGAAACAAACAATAAAGGTCATTACTACAAGGAGAACTTAAAAAGAGTCCTCCATGAGGATTGATAATTACAGCAATTGGATAGTTCAAAATAAATTTAAGCCATTGAATATTATAATAATAGGAATATGAATATTATAGTACACAAAAAAAATTTAATTAAAAATTAAGTAACAAACCACAAAATTAAGTGATAAATTCACACAATAAGTAATTCCGTCAATTAAAAAAATAGTTCTTGAAAATTTTTAATAATTTTTGTAATTAAAAAAAATGAATCCCAGTTACTTAATTTTTTATCGTTACTTAATGTGGCTAGGAGTTAATTATATGGCTTGTTACTTAATTTCTTTTGCATGACTTAATATTAGTATCAGTTACTTATTTTTAATGGTAGTTAATTAATTTCAACTTGGGCCTGGATACTTTATTTTTTAAGCCATGTTACTTAATTTTGGGGTGAGAACTTAATTTTGACGCCTCATTACTTAATTTTAAGCCTAATTACTTAATTTGTGGCCCATTACTTAATTTGGTTTTGATTACTTAAAGTAAACCAATGTTACTTAATTTTCTAACATGTTATTTAATTTTAACTTGTACAAGTTACTTAATTAGTGATGTGTCACTTAATTGTATGGGAGGTTACTTAATTTCAACTTGGGCTCGTTACGTAATTATTGAAGCCTAGTTACTTAATTTGGAGAAAAATTACTTAATTTCGATGAGTCGTTACTTAATTTTGGGCATAGATACTTAATTCTGATGCCCCTGGCTTAATGTTTGGGCTGGTTACTTAATTTTTTGTGGCCTGTAACTTAATTATTGTGCGCATTATTTAATTTTTTCAAGTTATTTAATATCAATATCTGTTACTTATTTGTTGTACTGGTTACTTAATTTTAGATTTTGGAATTTCACTTAATTATTGATGTGTTAATTTCAGATTGGGTCCAGTTACTTAATTTTTTTAGGCATTGTTACCTAATGGTGGAACAAGTTACTTAATTTGACCTTCTTGAAGGTACCTTATTTATTGATGGAAAGATACTTAATATTTGGCGAAGTTACTTAATTGTCGACATGTTACTTAATACGGAGTTTAGTTACTTAATTTGATGAGTGATTACTTAATTTCATCATGGACTTAATTTTGATGCACATTACTTAATTTTGGGCTAGTTTACTTTTTTTTTTTACTTAATTAACCGACTTCCATAATCAAGTAAGCATTTGACTACAAGAAAATTTTCTATTCTCTATGTAGAAAAATCTTAGGCAAATGAGCATTTATCGTAGACAAAGAGTATTTGCTACGAAAACAAAGCATAAGACAAAACGTAGAGAATTCCAAGTGAATGTTATTGTCTACGTTTTGCTACTTCATGGAGAAAAGTTGAATATTTGCCTATGCTTTTTATCGTAACTAAATATCCCGAAGATAAAAATGGCAATGTTTATACATTAATTTGAACTAAGTAACAAATAAAAGTTTGTTTTCCATCAACATAGAACTCTACACTAATATAATAGTCAAGGATAAAATCATGTCTCACACTCTATCAATCAACATGAGATGGACTTTTGTGATCCTGCCAAGAACTAGATCAACTCCATCTAATCAATATATATACTACATATGTTTAATGTATTCAAACACATTCTAAATTGAAAGATTTAAGTGGTTAAGATGAAGAATACTTAAACTAATGTTCAATACACAATAATATTTGTGTATTAGACTATTTAATGTCTTTCAAGAACCAATAGCATTTAGTGTGTATGTTACTTAATGTCAATAACATTTAGTGTATACACCTATGAATACTTTTGTATACCTTTGAACACCTATGAACATCTCTGTACACCTTTGAGCACTTTTGAACACGTATAAACACATTTGTACACTTATGAACAACTTTGTGGTTATTATGAACACCTTCGTACACCTATAAACAATTTTAAGCACCTATGTTGATACTGTAATTAAATTGAACTTTCAAAACCTTTTCGGAAGGTTAGCTCAAACTTGAATGTCATATTTGCTTGAAGTTTTGAACGACATTACTCAAATTATTTGTTCAATACTTTAAGTACAATTTCCTTAACGAGAGAGAGAAGCTTTCTTTTCCATTTAATAGACTGGTGAACACCTATGCACACATTTGCTGCCACCTATGTATACATTTTAACACCTTTGAACACCTATGTAAACCTTTGCACACCTATGTACACATATGAACACATTTTAACACCTACGTACACTTTTGAACACTTATGAACACTTATGAACACGTTTGTACACCTATGAACATCTTTGCACGACTATGAGCGCATTTGAATGCCTATGTACACTTTTTAACACCTATGTACATGTATGAACAACTGTGAACACCTTCAACATACCTCACATCACACAAAAAGATGCCAGAGATTGTTGCACTCATTTTCTATAGGCAGAGCACATGAATATGCCATTTGGATTGTCTACGACTCATGGTGATGTCAACTACACAACTTCAAGTTATTTGGACTTCTTTTCTAATGCCTCACAAGATGACAGATCGTTGTGCTCTTTTTGTTTGGTTATGAATATTTTTTTGGTGTTATGAAGCAAGTAGACAATTCATAACACCAAAAAAAAATTGATATTAAGTAACTTGAAAAAAAAATAAGTAATGCGCACAATAATTAAGTTACAGGCCATAAAAATTAAGTAACTGCCCAAACATTAAGTCACGGAGCATCAGAATTAAGTATTTATGCCCCAAATTAAGTAATGACTCATCCAAATTAAGTAACTTTTCTCTGAATTAAGTAATTGGACTTCAATAATTATGTAATGAGCGCAATCTGAAATTAAGTAACCTCTCATAAAATTAAGTAACACGTCACTAATTAAGTAGCTTGTACAAGTTAAAATTAAGTAACAGGTCAGACAATTCAATAGTTAAGCAATCGGGTCCAAGGTGAAATTAAGTAATCAGTCCTAAAATTAAGTGAGGAAGACTTAAATTAAGTCACCGATAAAATATTAAGTAACAAGCTCTAAAATTAAGTAACGACGTATCGGAATTAAGTTACCCACCCCAAAATTAAGTAACAAGACTTCAAAAATAAAGTACCTGGGCCTAAACTTGAATTAAGTAATCACTGTTAAAAATAAGTAACTGATGTTAATATTAAGTCATGAAAAAGAAATTAAATAACAAGACATATAATTACGTAACTCCTGGCCACATTAAGTAATAAGAAAAAAATTAAGTAACTGGGATTCATTTTTTAATTAAGAAAATTATTAAAAAATCAAAAACTATTTTTTTAATTGACAGAGTTACTTAATGTGTGAACTTATCTCTTAATTTTGTAGTTTGTTACTTAATTTTTAATCCAAAAATTTTTGTCTACTCTCATACTCATACTCTAGCTCAATTTTATTTTGAGCCATCTAATGACCGTAATTATCAGTTCTCATAGAGGACTCTTAAGTCCTCCTTGTAGTAATGACCAAACAATAGTGATCCCTTAATTTGATGAATGCTTAATCTCTTGTCAAAATTTTTTCAGGACCCAATTTCAGTCCTGCTGGCAAAGAACATGGGGCCCCTACCGATGAGAACCGCCATGGTGGTGATCTTGGAAATGTCACTGTTGGGGATGATGGTATGCTTTCTTTTGCATTTTAGGCTATATCTATCACGTTTTGTTTCAAAAGTAATAATAATGATAATGGTTGCTAGGAAGACATTTTCTAAAATAAATCTCATTCACAACACCTCAATACTAAAGACAATTTCAGTACCATTATCTACTATTTCACTACCAATTTACTAGCTTCGTAAGTAGGATCATTTAATGAAACGTTGAGAAGATATAGCACCTAACTTTCGGTCATAATTTCCTCTAACATGGAGTCCATCACTTGGTTACCCATATAATGACGTGTAAGTAATGCTAATCATAAAGGAGATGTATGCATATTATAAGGAATCCATTGCTGAGTTAATAAGTTCAATAAATGAGTGTTTTATGTCCCAAAGAATATCAATGACGTGGCACGCCACGTGGATTTTCTGGCTCGGATCTTTGAAAAAACCCGGTCATAGTAGCTTCCTAGAACAAAAATCCAAAACAGAATGACCGTATGGTGACAAACTCGACTAAAATGATTTTACTGGATCTTTCCAAAAATTGGGTTATCGTTTATAAATCTTTTTTTCATTAAAATAAAAGTCACAATTAAAACAATACTAGCTCCAACAAATTAACAGCACCACTAATTTTCAACCACAATTTCCTCCAAAGTGAATCGCATTTCATCAATCTTGTAAATGTATATGTAGCACATATTGCATAGATCTTTCTCTATATCTTAATCTATAATTATATATTACCAAACAACATTAACTCTTGAAAATATACACTACCTAATACAAATAAATGATGAAGCATGCATTGCTATTCCTTGCTGCTCTATTAACAACTACATTCTCTGAGTAAACTGAAACTAAAACCTCGTTGTTTTGGGAAAAAATGTTTACCAAGTGATATAAAAAAATAGAAATAAAAGGTTTTTTGGGTGTTGGACTCGGAGCTCATGGTCATAGGCCCAAATAAAGCCCATTATTGGTCAAGAAGATGAAAAACCTCTACTCTCACAACAGTAAAAAATCAAATCACAGAATTAGAATCAGCGAGAGAAAAACAGGAAGAAATGGGGAGAGAAGTATCAGAGAGTTGCATTGATAGCTTACTAACAGAAATGGTATCATCATACTGCACTCGCTTCTACGCCGACAAGCGTGATCTTGCTGCTCGCCGGATCGAGGCCATTGGCTATCAGGTCGGCCACCAGCTCTCCGAACGGTACCCAATTTTTTTAATCCAATTTCTGCACTGTACTTGGATCTTTTGAATCTTTGATGCGTTTGTTTTGATTCTGTATCTGGGTTTATGTTTGAATTTTGAAAGGTGGGTTCTTTTTAGTCTTACTAGCTGTTTGGTCGGTGAGAAAATGTGGGATATTAATTGATGAGAATTTATTTATTTTTTAATTGTTTATTAGTTGTTTGGTAACTGAGAAACAACGGGCAAATTATGAGGAAGTTTGGTTCGTGTCTTTAAAAATTTTCTCTCTGTAGGACTCATAATGTTTATATAGGTTCCGATATTACCACGTTTGGTGGTGCAAAATGGCTGTTGATGTCATAGTCTTGTTATAATTTTATAAATTCTGCATTGTTGAATTCGTTTGTGCTTTCTCGATATGCTTGGTACTGACTTAACATTCAAATGTGGGATCGTTTTACTGTAGTCTGGAGTTATGTTCTGTTTTTGGTGGCATGGAGTGAAAGAGTTTAGCTTTTTGTTAGGTATACAATGGAGCGGCCACGTTTTAGCGATCATCTAGAGGCAATAAAGTTCATTTGCAAGGATTTCTGGTCCGAGCTCTTCAAAAAGCAGATAGACAACTTGAAGACTAATCATAGAGTGAGTTCAGTTTTGATTTTCCCATTACGATTTAAATGTGGAACTGATATTGGTACTTGACGGATATGCTTATGTTCATTTTTTAGGGTACGTTTGTCTTGCAAGATAATCGGTTCCGCTGGCTTGCATATATGTCAATGGATCCTTCTGATGAAAACGGGGTATTACCCCAAGATCCTGCGGCATTGGCTGAAAGCAAGGCCGCGCAGGCAATGAGCATGCATCTTTATTTCCCATGTGGTATCATAAGAGGAGCTCTTTCAAACTTGGGGATTCCTTGTGCAGTTTCTGCTGACATATCTAACCTTCCAGCATGTGAGTAATAATAATTGTTTCCCTCTCTTAATAAGCATTCTACCTATTTTTGTGAATATTATAGTCCCACATAGCTGTTGCTTGCTTTATTTTTTTTTCATGTTGTCTTTCGGTTTTGTTGGCATACAAACACCTAGGATATAACTCTGTAGTAGCTTCATGGTGAAATGATTTAAATCATAAATATTTTTAACATCCAGAACAATATAAAATTCAAGGAGGCACTTTGCTTATTTCTGTTGCTTTAGATTGCTGCAATATTTCAACCACATGTGGTTAGACATGATCCTGCAAAGTGATAACGTATAATCTGGTTAATCTACCGACTTTATGTTGCATGGTTCGAATCAATAGACAAATCTTGAGGCTGTTCCTTATTATGTAATCAGTTGTTACACGCACACAAGAACGTTCAGATGAATTTATCTTACCAATTTTTTGCTGATCATGCTTATAAATTCGTGAACAGGTTCATTTGTGGTCCGCATAAAGGCTTGACAATGAACTTTGCATTGACTTTGAAGCGTCACCAAATTAGATTTCTGGATTTCCCTCCCTTTCTCTTTTGCATTAAATTGTGCTTGATTGCTCAGTTTTACAATGTGTATCCAAAGATGAAGTACTGCGGGAGGAACTTATGTTAGTTATAGATGAACAATCATTGTGGCACCATTTAATGCTCCATAGTGTCTCTTTTTTCTCTCATCCTTTTTTTTAAAAATTTTTAAAATTCATTTGATAATTCAGTATATAATATATATAATATATTTTAATAATTAATAATAAATAAATAATAAAAAATAAAGAGATGATATATTTTTTAATAAAATAATATATATTATCTAAAATATACTATATATTATTTATACCGAACGAGTTTTTAATTTTTAGAAACT
>CAODLS013873333.1:0-33456 GCA_948243855.1 Flueggea neowawraea
ATCAATATGTTTTGTCCTCTCATGATAAACATGATTCTTTGCCAAACACAAAGCACTTTGACTATCACAATAGATAACTGGCTTAGACAAATTCAAACCCAAACTACCAAGAAAACCATTTAACCACATACCTTCTTTCACTCCTTCTGTCAAGGACATGTATTCCGCTTCAGTTGTAAAGAAAGCAACTGTTGGCTGCAAAGAAGCTCTCCAGCTAATAACACCCAAACAGAGTGAAAATGTAACAAGTCAATGATATTCTCTTCATGAGATCTCCTCCATGATCAGAATCAGTAAATCCAACCAATCCACTAGATACATTACCATTCTCATATACCAAGCATACACTACTCGAACATTTCAAATATCGCATAATCCACTTAACTGCTTCCCTGTGAGCTTTGCCAGGATTACTAATAAATCTGCTTACAACACTAACATCAAAAGCAACATCTGGTCTAGTGCACACCATAACATACATTAAATTACCAACCACACTAGATTAAGGCACACTCTTCATGTACTCCAACTCTTCATCAGTGTTAGGCAATGTACTATGATCAAATTTAAAATGTTGAGCCAATGAAGTACTCACCGGTTTAGAGTGATCCATATGGAAAGCCTGTAGTAACTTCTCAATGTATTTCTGCTGTGAGACATACAACAAGCTTGCATCTTTGTCTCTCCAAATCTCCATCCCCAAGATTTTCTTAGCTACACCGAAATCCTTCATCTCAAACTCACTACTCAACAATTGTTTCAGTTTGTTAATTTCAGCTAGGTTCTTAGCTGCAATCAACATGTCATCCACATATAGTAACAAATATAGAAACAAACCATCATACAATGTTTTAAAGTAAACACAGCTACCATACCGATTTTGCATAAACTCATGAGAAATTATAAATGCATCAAACCTCTTGTACCACTGCCTAGGTGACTGCTTCAACCCATATAAGGACTTCTCCAACAAACACACATGATCAGGTTTTTCAGAATCAACAAATCCCTCAAGTTGTTTCATATAAATTTCCTCCTCTAGATTCACATACAAAAAAGCAGTTTTAACATCAAGTTGATCAAGCTCCAAGTTAAAAACGCTTACCATGGCTAAGAGGACCCGAATAGATTTATGTTTCACAACATGTGAGAACACTTCATTGTAGTCAATCCCCTCATTCTGTGAAAAACCCTTCGCCACAAGCCTTGATTTGTACTTAGGTTGTTCATCATCTGAAATCCCATCCTTTATTCTGAAAAGTCATTTACAATCAACAGGTTTCACTTCTTCAGGCAAAGACACAAGTTCCTAAGTTTGATTATTTTGCAATGATGTCATCTCTTCATCCACGGAACTAAGACATTTTCTCGAATCTTTACTCTCTACCGCCTTTTTGTACGATCTTGGTTCCTCCCTTTCTATCTCTTTAGCCACTGCTAAAGCAAAAGTAATAGGATTAGTGATATTAGCACTAACACAATCCACATACCTCATAGGTCTCCGGATTTCCCTTCTCGGTCTACTGTTTGCTATACTCAGTGAATCATTCTGGTCGATCACGAGATGTTCTTCAGATGTGTCATCCACACCATTTTTCTTTGGAGCATCAACCTCAAACTTCACCTTTTGGTTAGCACCCATATCAGTTTTACTAGTACCTGCAATATCACCAGACTCTTTCATCTAGCCAAACATAGCAGATTCATCAAATGTCACATCTCTGCTATTAATAAATTTTGGGATTCTATCTTTAGTACACCACAGTCGATAACCTTTCACCCCAGTTACATACCCTAGAAATATGCATTTGATTGCCCTCAACTCTAGCTTGCCATCGCTAACATGAGCATATGCATGACAACCAAATATTTTCAAGCCAGAATAATCAGAGGGTTTACCGGACCACACCTCTTGAGGATTCTTAAAATCAATTGCAGTCGATAACGATCTATTTACCAGATAAGCAGTAATGTTAACTGCTTCAGCCTAGAACTGCTTTGACAACCCAACGTCTATTCTCATGCATCTAGCATGTTGTACAAGTGTTTGGTTCATTAGTTCTGCAACTCCAATCTGTTGTGGCGTATGGCGTACAATGCGGTGCCTTACTATACCTTCTTTTCTATAGAAATTGTCGAAATCCTTATTACAGAATTCCAACCCATTATCTGTTCTGAGTGTATTGACTACTTTCCCAGTTTGTTTCTCCACCATAGTCTTCCACTCCTTGAACTTCCCAAATACTTTATCCTTAGATTTCAGAAAATATACCCACACCTTTCTAGAGAAGTCATTAATAAAAGTAACATAGTACTTGCATCCGCTATGAGACTCCACCGGAAAAGGACCCCATAAATTAGAATGAATGTATTCAAGGACCCTATTAGTAGTGTGACTATCCATACTGAATTTCATCCTGCATTGTTTACCCATAACACAAGTCTCACAGAACTTCAGCTTTCCGGTCTCAACACCATCTAATAGCCCTTTCTTACTCAAAAAGGAAAGTCCCTTCTCACTCATATGCCCCAATCTTCGATGCCATAACTCTGTACAATTATCCTTCTTCTCTACAGAATCAATAACCATGGAGCTCGACACTGCCACCGTTCTCAACACTGAACTACCCATCAATTTATAAATCACATGATGCAATCTGTCTTTCATCACCACAAGAGCTCATTTCGACACCCTAAGAACTCCACCACTTCTAGAGAATATATACCCATTTTTATCCAATGTACCTACAGAGATTAAATTCTTTCGCAGTCCAGGGACATACCAAACATTCAATGTCCTAACCAATCCGTCATACATTCTAATCTACACAGAACCACTAGCTTTGATACCCAGCTCCCCATCATTTTCCAACTTTACATTTCCATTCTTCTCTTTAAAATTAGTGAACAGATCTCGTGAATAATTCATGTGATAAGAAGCACCAGTATCTAAGATCCAAGATTCTGCAAAACTAGTTATACTAACAGTTAAAACATCTCCTCCTTCTCCCTCGTCAGAACTATCCTGGTTTTCAGAATCTTTCTGAGCTACTAAAACCTGCGCATTCTCATTCCACCCCTGTACAATTCCCTTATTTCTTTGTGGACAACTATTTCTAAAGTGTCCTTTGTCTTTAGAGTGAAAGCATCTCAATGCAACCTTCGATTTTGAACGCTACTTACTACGACCTCCACCATTTCGTTCCATGCTTCTGCCCCTACTCACAGTTAACCCAATCTCCACACTGCCTTCCCCATAACCGAAAACTAATTTCTGCAATTCTTTAGACTGTAAAGCATCTTTAACAACATTTATTGAGATACTATCCATACCATAAATCATAGTATCTATAAAATTTTCATAAGAGCTAAGCAAAGAACACAATAAAATCATAGTTTGATCCTCTTCCTCAACTTTAACACCAACTCCATTCAAATCTAAAATAATTCTGTTAAAGTTATCAAGGTGGTCTTTTACCTGCATACTTTCTAACATCTTCAAGGTATGCAGTCGTCTTTTCTGATAAAGCTTGTTGGTCAGTGAATTATTCTGGTACTTATTTTCAAGATTCTTCCACAAGCCAGCTGTTGTAGTCTCATCGGCTACCTCCCTCAGGACTCCATCTGTCAGACTCAACAAAATAGCATTATGTGCCCTAGATACAATCTCTTCTTTTTGTGCCGCTGTCAATTCTTCAGGTAATTTTTCTTTCCTTTCTATTGCTTTTGTACACTTCATCTGAACCAGAAGCGTCTTCATCTTCAGCTTCCACAAGGTAAAATCATTCAATCCATTGAACTTCTCAACTTCAAATTTCTATGAAGACATCTTCTTTTTGCAGATCTGAACCGAAATGTTTGTGGGCTCTGATACAACTTGTCAGAACAAGCAGAATAAGAAAAAAGAGAGCAATCACACACAACACAGAGATTTACGTGGTTCAATCAAAGTGATCTACGTCTACGGGCAGAGAGCGAGCAATTCTCTTTCACTATTGAAAGACGGCTCATACACATTCTTGGTTACATATGTTTTTCCAAGCCACCTATTTTTAGAGTTTACAAGAGTTTTAGTTATCATATACCAACCATAACCCTAAAGCCCATTTAAAACAATAAGACACGACCCATTTAGCTTTAGTTCATATTTTACTAAGACAACTTCAACTTTTTTCAAAGAAAAATCAATTCAACTCAACAAGTATTATTTTATTGAGTTCGTTTATCAATATCATGTTAAGGTCTTGGCCAGGAGAAGCAGATGTCATAGGGCACCGGATATTCAAAGGTGTAATCTCTGACCAATTACCGAACGATGAAAATTTTGGCAACCCATTAAACATCGACCCTGTTTGTCCGTAAATCCGTCGGTTAGAAGTTTTACCGACGGATTGCATTTTTTGACAAAATTTTTGTTCCGTAGGAAAGAGGCTGTTTTCTTTGTTTTGTGTTACTGCATTAATCATTATTTTTTGGATAATTAAAAAAAATGAAAACTCAAAAGGGATACGTAAATGAATTGTTATCAAAATCATGGATAGATTCATTATTGTGGTCACTTAGCTGTTAATAATTCAAAAAGCAGATTCATGTGTGTGGAACATCGTATCTCTTGGTTGAGAAGTCGCCCTCAAGAATTTTGGACATCACAGCCATTATTTAGGACATTCACAAGTCTATCACGTACTTCGTCAAGCCTTTACATTGATTTCATTCGAGTCATCAGTAAAAGAATTGATAGCTTCATGCCTTTCTTCTTTCAGTTCATATTATCCAGATAACATTTGTATTCCCTCCGTGTAATTTTATGTGAGGCATTTTATTAGTTTAGATGGCTTAAAAGAATTATTTACATCATTTTCCAAATATATCTTTTTTAATCATATTGAGTTTCCATATATACAAAAGAGTTGATAAAGATTTTTTTTTTATGAACAGACAACATTAATTACTAAAAAGTAAGTGTATAAAAGGAATATCGCAACTTATTTAATATTCTTTCTGCATTATGTTACAAAAAGATATCTCACTGTAGACATGTAAAAATCGAACCAGAACCGGTAAATTGGACCGGTCAAAATTGGAATCGAATTGGAGTCGGAATCGGCCGACCAAAATAGGAGGGTTGCGGTTGAACCACCGGTTCAGTCCCACTAGAACCCGTTGAACCACCGGTTCGAACCACTATTGAACCACCGATTCCAATGGTCATATCCCTATTTTTTTATTATTTTTTCTTTTTCAACTCTATAAATGCCCCCACCTCATTCCTACCAATTTATATAATTTCTTCTCTCTCAATCTCAATCTCTTCTACACTCTCACTCTCTCAAAATTTCATTTTGCTCTAAATTACTTTTATTAATTATTTATATATTTTATTATTGCAATTATGTTTTCTATATTTTTCAAAGTTATTTTTTGCAAAAATATTTTTCAAATTCTTTCTACTCTTTTACTATAGTTTTATTTAGTTATTTCATAATATTTAATTAATATTTGCATATTTATTTTGGAGTAATGAAAATTTTTGGTGGAAATAGAAGTTTTGAAAATGTTGAAGTTAAAAATATTGGAACTCAAGATAGTCAAATTCAACCAATTCTCACACAAGGAGACGGGGGAGCGGGAAGAATAGTTCCTAGTTTCAATATTCTTAAAATTCATTTGAAGAAAATTCTTTGTGGTAATAAAAAATTTAAAGTTTTTTGTAATTATTGTCTGCAACGAAGGAGTACTCGTTCAAATATGGAGGGGCTATGAATAATTTCAAAAATATATAATAAACAAGCATCCGGAAAAAGTGGAATGGCGAGAGGATAAACGCAACTAACTGGGTTTGCTTCTTTTTCCTCTCAGTCTAGTTTATTTCGTTATAATCATGATGAATCTAGTATGAATTTTGCCCAAATAGTTGCTGTTGATCATTTATCATTTATTTTTACTGAAAAATTGAGATTTAATAAATGAGTTAAATAATATTGTCAACCAGTTTATAAACCAATTACTAGACATTCGGTTACAAAAAAATTGCTTAAATTGTATAAAATCCAAAAAAAGAAATTAATAAATTATTTTCAATCAAATAATATATATGTTTCTATTTGTTCCGATATTTGGAGTGATCATACTTGGACATACTCATATATAGGCATTATATGCCATTGGATTGATGAGAGCTTTATTTTGCAAAAAAGAGTTTTAGCATATAGATGTTTTTGATGAATCTCATTCTGCGTTAACTATTTGTAGATTAATTCATAACATTTTAGAAGAATATATGTTAATTAATATATTTTTTTCAGTTTCATTTGATAATGCGTCGGCTAATAATGCTTCTGTTAACGATTTAAAAAATATTTATCAACCAAATTTTGTGAACGAATTTTTCATATAAGATGTATCAGCCATAATTTAAATTTATGTGTTCAAGATGGTTTACAAGCAATGTGTGTTTATATTCAACCAACTAAAAATGTTCTTTCTTACATGTGGGTTCGTCCTAAGACCCAATAAGAGTGGGTGAATTTTTGTATTCAAAATGATAAACAACCAAAACGTTTTGCAAAACATGTTTGTACCCGTTGGAACTCAACTTTCAAATTACTTTCTCAATCTATTGATTACAAAAATTTATTATGTTCTTTTGTCTCTCAATATATTCCAAGTAGTAATTTTTTGCCTACTACTTGGAATATTTGTGAACAAATTATGCAAATTTTACAATGTTTTGATGATGCCACCAATTTTTTTAGTCATGTTTATAAATCCACTTCGCATGAGTTTTTAGAACAAGCATTAAGTATAGCTAGTGCATTCAAAGAGGGCGAGATAATTGAAGAAATTCAAAATTCCATCCTTCAAATGAAATTGAAATGGTTAAATTATTTTAAATTTATTCTCGATATTTATCTTATTGCATTTATTTTTGATCCTAGGGTTAACAACAAATTTGATTTTTTGAAATATATTTTGAAAACTTTTTGTTCATTGTTAGGATTAGAAAATGAAGATGATATTGATGTTTTACAAATTTTTACTAGAGTTAAGCTTTTAATAAATGAATTATTAGAATCTTTTTCTATTCCTTGTCCAAATGAGGAATCTGGTTCGTCCTTACTTCCGCTTATCCATATCTCCTCCTCAACATTTTTCGTTGGATCCAAATTGATAGCAGATAGGCGGAAGAAACCAATGAGTGCTTCAAACTCTCATAAGGAATTTTAAGTTTATCTAACCACTGTTTTTTAGGGTGGTGATAATTTTCAGATTTTAGATTTTTGGAAGTAATACAAGATGACATTTCTTACCATTTCGAAGGTTGCATTCCAAGTACTAGTCATTCTCACCTCTACCATAGTGGTTGAGCAAATTTTTAGTAGTGGAGGCAACATTCTAGATTCTAAGAGATTGAAATTGGCTCCCGAGGTGTTGGAAGCCCAAGTTTATGTTGATGATTGGTCGAGGGCGCTTCAAAGGACTCAAAACCAACTTCATTCATCATCATCCGAAGGTGAGAAGTTCTTTGATGGTGCATCCATAACAAACACTTCAGACTCAAACGATCAGAGTTAGTTTAATTTTTTCCTTTTTTACTTATATTTTAATTTATCATGTATTGTTAATTGTTGTATTGTATAATTAAATTTAGTATTATAACTACGGTATTCCTCCGCCACAAGTGAGAACATCTAATAAAATTTAACGAGTTTTTTTAATTTTTTTTTTAAAATTATGTGATGTAATTACTAGTAGAATAATTAATTTGTTTGAAAATTATTTAAAAAAAATTCTTGGAATACAATTTATTATTGGTACTATAGTTAATTATTGAATATAACAAAATTTACAAACTGAAAAAAATTGACGGGATAAAATAGCGGGTTAAAAATAAAATTTTGAAAAAAGAAAAGAAGATAACCAAACTGGAACCGAATTAGCGGTTGAACCGATCAAACCGAACCAGACCGAACTAAAAACGAACCAAACCTATAAAAACTACAGTCGAGTCAACTTAATTGAGCTGACAAGTGTATAGTATTACTTATATGTAAGTTCAGCCATGTTGGATTGACATACTGCTAAAGTGGTCATTTTTCTTTTCAAAAGAATTATGCGACAAAAAATTCTCACATAAAGTGGGAATAAGGGAGTATTTCTTTCATTTTTTTTTTGTTTTGATAAGTAGAAAGTATTTCTTTATAGATAATTCATTCTTTCATTATATTAATACTCGAAATAAAGTTTTGATATTACAAGAATTTTAAAAAAATAAAAGGAAATACTCCCTCTATTTCTTTGGATTATCCACCTAAAATGACAAATGACGAAACAAAAAGCCTTTATTCAGCCATATACATGAACTAGAATTAAAAAGGTACCGCTGATTACAGCAATGCCTATAATTAAAACTCAATTTTTCTTAGTTAAGAGTAAATTCCACCAAGTTCAGATCATTCAATATCACTGACGTCGTAATTAAGAGTATCTTCCAATTTATTCAAACTCCATGAATATTATGACAAACCATACTTCTGCCCAAATCAGTCGTTCCGTCCACTAATTCAAAATTATTTTCCCAAAACTGAAACTACAATTAAGTATGCTCATGAAATCTTAATTATTTTTTTTGAATAAATCCTAATTACTAAATTAACAATACAATGAAGATTTTTTGCTCAAATATAACAAATAATCTCTTGCCTTGAGGGAGCTGAATGGGGCGACAGGTACAGGATGAAATGCCCATTAAGTAACTCTTTTTTTTCAATGAAAAGGGGAGTCGGGGGCTACCAGTAGTAGTTGTACCCTTGCTGGGCGTTACAATGCAGGCGAATACTCGGTGGTTGCCGAAGGAGACTCACCGCGACACCCGCTAGGAGCCAGTGTTGACTAATTGGCCGCAGAGATATCCGAAGCCAACTGAAAAGACTTGTGTGTTTCAAACTCAAGTGGATGGCTTGGGACAGAGCTCCTTTCCACTGATCCACCTCCTAGAAGGTGCCCATTAAGTAACTCTAAAGGTTAGACAAAGTCAAATTCAAATAATTAAACTGTTTTGTAGGGTTTCATTCATCATCCATATTGTGTTCATTTTGTGTTCTTAATGGCCACTAACTAGATGTGGCCCCTCATCTATTTTAATTGAAAATCTTCTGGTCGTGTAAAGATTTTTTTCTTTTTATAGTATGAATCCTGTGACAGTGATGTATAGGAGATTAAGAATAGAGAAATAGATTAGAGAGGGGTTAGAGAGGAAAAAACCGATTTTAATATTGATCAAGCTTGATGATATGAGTATTATGAGGGAGACAGTACTATAAATTACACAAATATTGAGTAAATGAGTTGCGTAATCTAACCTACTATTCTACAGAAGGGAATTGCACACCCATCGACTAGTAAACAATTTTGTATCTTTTTTTTTCCTTCAAAATTTTTGTGTCCGGTAATAATTTTCAAAAATTATCACTAATTGACGATATTTTTGAAGCCCTCAAATTGACTCAAGTTTTGATGTGCAAGCTAATAGGCATGCTCATTTTCTCTCTAAGAATATGGTCCGTTTTAATCTCTAAACAGTTTTTGACATTTTTAAAAAAGTATTATTATACGACATTAACTATTTGTTAATTATCGTTTCCTAACAACACTTTCGCAGTTCCAAAATGCTATTCCCCATCCAAGATGGATGTAAACTTACAAATTGTTCGACCATATTCATATTTTCTGCAGTTCACTTTTTTGTCTTGTTAATTAGTATAGAAATAACCTCCAGCGTTTTCTCCAAACTACACAAGCAATGCCCCCATATAATTAAGAATCTAAGGTCCATTAATCACCTTCAACAAACCAAAAAAACCGTAAACTATGTGTTTGATGACCCATAAATCCCTGCTGCCCTACTACGTCATGGCAGGAATTACTTGTTGTTTTTGGCAACTGAAATTAAATTATAAATGAACTCCTGCCTTGATAGAGCTGAATGCGGCGGCAGGTGTCGCAAATGTCCATTAAGTGACTCTAAAGGTTTAGGTTCCTACTTTATTTATTTATTTTTCCCGTTCAAATAAAGATTTGTGAGAAGAATTCACGTCACGTTATTGCAACGTTCTAAACTGTTTTGTATATAATTCCACTACAGACGTATTTTTTATACTATAAAGTGTTCATAATGGCCACACAAGTTGTCCCCCAAGGCATATCAAACGAAAATTATCCATTCATGGATAGATTTTTCCATTTTGTATTTAATTGTATAAATGGTTAATGTATAATGACGCGTAGCAGATTATTTACGAAATTAAGAAACAGATAAGTGAAGAAAGATTAAAGACGAAAAATCTGATTGATTGTGATATTGATGCAGCAGTGAACGGGTTACTAAGACACGTTTACTGTAGATTGACTACCATGCTGAACTGTAGGACAAACACACACACGAACGTAGGTTTGTTCTACAGTTCTTTTCGATAAGCCATTTTAATTTTTAACTACTACTAAAATCGAACTCACAACTTTTTAATATTAAAACTGTCTATACTTGCAAATGAGCTATAAATTTATTGGTAATTTGTTCTACATTGCTACATATCATATAATTATTGTTCACAAGTCAAAATTAAGTTGAATTCAATGAAGAAAAAGGTTTATGAGGTATCACATTGTTGTATGTTGCAATCTTTTGTTGGGATTTTGTTTGGCGGTTTGAGTATTTTTTTTCCTTAACTAAAGTTATTTTGTTTAACTATTTCCACTTTAATATTCCAACAGCAGTTCGGTAAAATAATTTGATTAGAGTAAAAAATAATGATAATAACAACTTTGCTCAAACTACATATATCTTATTTCGCGAGAGAATTTTAGATCCCTTCACCTCTTTTTTCGAAAAATAATGAATAATTGGTTAACCAATGAAATATGGTTATATCTCACACTTACGGTCCTAGATATACATACTTAAGGTTACAAATAAAAGGGCAATGGATAGTTGAAAGCCTAGCTCAAATACAACATGTTAAGGTTACAAACAAAAGGGTTTTATATAGTTGAGAGCGTAACAAGAGTGTAGGAGTGTTAAACACCTTGCATAAATTGTAGGGCTAATTACGAAAAAAATATCATTTCAAAACCAAATTTACAGACCTATGCGCGCGTGATTTGATTTTCATTGGTTCAACTAAAAGCACATTTTGTACGACACATTACTAGAAAAGTTAAGCCAATGAAGGAATTTGGACTAAAAGTCAAGCCCGCATGTTTATATTCTTTTTTTTTGTTTATTAATATGTTTTTCTTTTTTAACCGACACGTTGACACTCATAATTTTTGCTCATTTTCTTGATCATGACTTTTACTCATTCATCACCACACGTGTTTACAATTTCATCTCCTCACGTGTTTACACCCACAATTTTTTTTCCATCTCCATTTGATTTCATCCAACTCTTTTTTTTGTAATTTAAATTTAAAAATTTATAATTTATTTGTATTTGTCAATGCATATATTTATTGCAAATAATCATATCTAATCTATTTTAATGAAGATTAAAGGATTCAAATTTAATCCTATTATGTAATGGTAATTTATTAATTGTTTTTAAATATTTTCCTAAATATTAGTTATTCATTTAGTAACATTTGTCGTACTAATTACAAACAAATACATATTAAATTGTAAAATTATAGAAATACGTCTCAATTTGAAAAACTCACGCGCCTACTACCACTTGAATTTTGTACACTGCCGCTTGAATTGTATATTTTTTAGCAATAAAAATTCACATTCCAACAAAGTAGCCCATCTCACGCCAGTATTCATCTCAAGCGCCTTACCACTTTATTTGTTGATAAAAATCATATCACCCGAATCCCAATTTTTTAATGTCTTACCGTTAAAAAATTGTTTATTAAAATTACTAAATAAAAGGAATTATCAAATATTTCTAATTCTTGTTAAAACATAAATCTAACTATATAAAAAAAATCAAACACAAAATAAAGGCAAATGAAATCTGGATATATATTGTCACTTATTAATGTTTTTATTTCAAGAAGTTTCTATTTTGTAATCTTTTCTTTTCAAGTTTATTTTATTTTAATGTTTGGTTTATTTTTTTTATATTTAAATTTACATATTATATATATTTTTAGTCTGCAAAAAGTTTTCTAGATCACTTTATCATTAAACTGTGTTGCTACTTGATTTTTTAAGTTCAATAAACATATTTTCTATAATCTCTCTTATTTTTCCAAGTTTATTTTACTTTGATTATTTATGTGTGTGTTTGTAAAAAAAATTATCAGTTTCTCAATAAATTATATTGCTACTTGATTATTTTTAAGTTCAATAAATATATTTTCTACAATATATTTTCCTTTATGTTTATTTTAGTTTGAGTTAGAAAACGAGTCTGCCCATGCCGAATCATGGATGGAACCCGAACTAGAATCAATAAGTATTTATTCAGGCAGTTGTCGATTGGGTTGATAAACGATTTAGTTGGAGTTTTGGTTTTACTTCCTAATTAGTTAGGAAAAAGACTTCCTAATTAGTTAGAATTTGTTTTTAAGTTTATTTTGACTGTACACTAGTGTTAACCAACTAACGTAAATTAACCAAAAAATAAACTAGAAATTAACAGAAAAATAAAAACTAACCAAGTAAAGCAAATTAAAAAAAAAAAGAAATCAACTAAAAAAACCACTAACCGACTAAACAAATTAAGAAAAAAATCAACCAGAAATCAACTGAAAAATAACCACTAACCAACTTAAGTAAATTAAATAAAAAACAACAAGAAATCAATCGAAAAACAATCACTAACCAACTAAAACAAATTAAGCAGACAAACAGCTAGAAATCAATCAAAAAATAACCACTAACCAACTAAAAAAATTAAGTAAAAAGTCAACCAAAAAACAACCACAAATCAACATAAAAATAACCATTAACCAACTAAAGCAAATTAAGCAAAAAAAATCAACTAGAAAACAACCAGAAATTAACAAAAAAATAACTACTAGCCAACTAAAGCCAATTAAGCAAAAAATAACCAAAAAAGAATCAGAAATCAACCGAAAAAACAACTGATCAACTAAAACAAATTAAGAAAAACATTAATCAGAAAACAACCAGAAATCAATCAAAAAAAACCACTGACTAACTAAAGCAAATTAAGCAAAAAAATAACCAAAAAAACCATAAATCAACCGAAAAACAATCACTGTCCAACTAAAGCAAATTAAGCCAGAAATCAACCAAAAAAACCATTGACCAACTAAAGTAAAATAAGCAGAAAACAACCATAAATCAACCAAAAAAAATATTGAAAAATTAAATCAAATTAAGCAAAAAATAATAGAAAAACAACCACTGACCAACTAAAATAAATTAAGCAAACAATCAACCAGAAAACAATCAGAAATCGACCGAAAAACAACCACTAATCAACTAAAAAAATTAAACAAAAAATAACAAGAAAATAATCAGAAATCAATCGAAATATTGAAACAAATTCCATTGGAAAAAAATGCTATTTTCTTCTTTCTGCTTGCCAAAGTGAGAAGTAAACTATGACTCTTATTAAATTAATATAGAATGAAGTCAAAAGACTATTTTATAAAAAAATAGAATAAGTTGTTAGCATGATAGTAACTTTACACTATTTATTACATAATTATTGTTGACAAGTAAACACAACAAATAATAAAATCATAACATGTATGTTTAATATTTAAAATAATATTTATTTTTTAGGAAATTGTTTTCCCATTTAAAAGTATGTGAGAGTATATTAGTTGCTTTTTGGGAAAAATATTCAATACATATGCTTTTTAAACTGCATTAAATACATATGTAGTCTAAAAACACCTATGTTTTCATCTTGAAATTATTTTAAAAAATATGATGTTAAAAGCATACAAGATTATAGTTATTTTAGACTATAAATAACTATTTTAAAAAAATATGCTTTTAAAAATTATGTTTTATCACTTTGGAAAGTAAAAAGAAGAAAATACCATTTTTTATTTCAATTTCAATATTTTTTTTTTGGATGAACTCTTTGTCTTTTGTTTTTTATGTGTCATAAGTTTTTTGTTTTTAATAGTACAGACCGGGTGGTTTTCTTGTTGTTTGTTCTAGTTTCTAAATGGTTTTTTTTGTTTCAATTTTTCATTTATTTTTTAGTTAAAGGAATTAATTTTTTCTCATTTGATTTTGTGTATACTCATTTTTTATTTTGTTTGTACTAGTAATTTTTTTCTGGTTTTCTTTTCACTTTTTAAAAATGCGAACTAGTTATCATTTCTTTATTAAAAAACAAACAAAAAATAAATATAAAATAATAAATCAACAAATAAAAAAAGCAAATGAAAATGAAAAAAAAAAGAATTTATTAGAGAATAATTAGTTCAAGTAGGCTTGAAAAAAATTCAAAAAATTATTTTTGTAGATAAAGTAGAAAAAATAATTAAGAAAGACAAAAAATAAGAAATACAAAAAAAAAACATAAAGGTTGGGCAATATAAAGGTTGAGCCACTAAAAAATGCATGACCATTAAGGTTGAGCAGTAGGTCGGTCCTGGGCACCAGGCCGGGCCGAACTGAAGGGAATTTTTCCAGCCCGATCATACGGGCGGGGCCAGGCCAGGCCCAGTTGAAGGGGCCAGATAACTAGCCCAGGCCCAGCCCTGCCCGTGGGCTTTTTTTTAAAAATTAATATTCTATATTTTTTATATGAGAATATAATTTAATTTATATTTTATTATATAAATTATACTTTGATAAATACTAAATAACTCTTTAATTTATAATTAACATCATTTTTACTAATTTATAACACATAATACATCAAATTAATATTAATATTTTATATATTATATGTATAAAATTTATATGAGCGGGTCGAGCTGGCCAGCTTGACCTAATCATAAGTCCAGACCCGACCCTATTTTTTTAAAAATATAGGCGGGTCTGGCCGAGCCGCTTACTAAAAATCATTGGCCCAGCCCTGCCCTTTTTTTGTGCCGGGCTGGGCTAATTTGCCTAGAATTAGCTGCAGCCCAACCATAAAATTGGAAGTGGAGTGGAGGTAGAAGATGATGGGCTAAGCGTATAAAATGTTGGACCGAACGTAAATAAGAGAACTAACATTGCGAAACATGGACAAAATTATGATATTCAAAGGGTTGTGGATGGTAATTTCCTCTAAATTGTAATTCCCTATCGCTTCTTCGAAGCCCTTTGGCTCGGGTGGATTATTTTTTTCATCACTAGCCTTTGCTGCTGCAATGGCCCTTTCCTCTGTGTCTCCAATGTTGGAATCGAAAACTCCAGTCTCTTTTCCACTTCGCAATTTCATCATAGTGTGTGGGTGTTGGATCAAGGGTGATCAACATTAAGATCCTTTTATGTTTTGATGATGGACAAAATTGAGTTGGATTATTGAGCATTTAAACATTATCGTTATCGGATCACTCGAGTAAATCACTGTGCCTATTGAATAACGAAGAGTTCCAGGGGCTGCAGTTTTAACTGCTCACTCGAGTAAGCAAAAATTGTCACTCAAGTAATCTAAGGGGTGGCTCACTCGAGTAAACAATTCTGGTCACTCGAGTAATCCATGGTTCCAGACTGTAATGGCTATAAATGCACTTCAACGGCTAGTTTATCAACTCCAACGGTTAAATGACTTGGAAATGCTATAAATACATCAAGGAATGACAGAAAAACGTGGATGATAATATGCTTTCAAGTTCCAAACATGTTCATCATTCACTTCACTCCAAAACACCAAAATCATACTAGAGAGAAGATTAAGAGCATCAAGCAAACACATGTACTCATAATATAGAGCTTTCATTCTTTGTCATTGTTTTGTAAACACTTTGAGAGTGAGAGAGGTTTGTTATGAACCTAGAGAAAACAACATTTTAAGCCTTTAGAGGTATGAGCCGAAATCAACATTGTCTAGGCTTTGGAGGAGTGAGCCGCAATCAACTTTGTTGGCTTTAGAGGTGTGAGCCGCAATCAACCTTGATGTAAGGCTTTGTTGGATTGAGCCGGAATCAATCTTTGAGATAGTATAAATCATAAGTGAGACTTAGGTAGTAGACGTAGGCATGGTTGGCCAAACCACTCTAAAATCTTGGTGTTGATTTCGCTATCCAAAGCATAGACCGAAATTCTCCAACAGTGGGTCCCGCCGATTGCGTGACAAAGATTATTTCCCTATTTTCCCCGCCAGAAAAACAACGAAGCCCTTTTGAGCGTGCCAGAGAATTTAAAATTTTCCCAAACTTGAAACAGCTCGATCCAACTCAATCAGATGATTGTGAAATAGAAAAAAGGATAAAAATCTATTCAAATGGTCCTTCATTCCTTGATAAACAATTTGTGAAAACACAATGACGGAAGATCAAGTTTGACCGAAACAAAACTGAAAAAGGAAACTTGACACCTATAGGTTTGTAATGTAATGTAAATGATGATCCTAAACTTTCCAGAAACAACATTATATAAACTGCTTCAGCTTGTTGAGTAGACTCCCTTCTCCACTCAAATTCCAAACCTCTATGTCTTCTTTACTAAATTATCCCAACAACCTGTGTAGATTACTTCCGCGCCAATTCCTCTGGGAAACTTGTTCCACTTTCCATGGCTAGATGGATTGCAACATGAAGTTATATCCTGATGGAATTTCACCGTTGACGATACTACTGGGCTGAACCTCTCCGCTTGCACTTGTTCGCACTCGGGTCTGGGCTTACTCTGACCATATGGACGTGACCGGCTCATCGGGCCCGAGCCAATTTTCTGGCGTGAACACGAACTTTTCATCCAAGCAAGAATTGCACCGACTAAAGAAACATAACTAAAACCACAGTTAATTCCAGTCCAAATTCTCTCAATCAAAACCTAAGCAAAGCCATATCTTTGCTTTTTAACAGAATGCAATCCTCCTCGGCAATTCCAAGTAATAAAATTGAAAGAAGAAGCCATTAAAAAAATAAAAAACTAAGCTTGGTGAGAAGATTCCTACAGCTTTAACATGTTAAGTTATCTATCCTTATATTCTCAGAGATAACCTCATCTGCACTGTCTTTATGTGGGGGATGAACAGTGCCAGTTCCATTCCAATATACGCGTCACCATCCAATTTCACAGCTTTAAGGTTACATTTTCTTCTCTGCGTAATAAACACGAACCCCACCAACAACAACCAAGTTAAAATCTGTAGCTGAATATTATGCTGATTGTGGAGAATTTTGGTTCCGTTTATTACATATATTGTATTCATGAAGTTGAAAACAAAATCATAACAACTCCAAAAAATGGCACATAGTAATTTTTTTAAAAATATATATATATATGATAGAAAACTGAATAAAAAACAAGATAAAAGCATAATAAAAATAGCATAAGGTGTGGGCCATCTGTGTTTAAGTTGGAGGATTATACACTCAAAATTTTGAAACTCCGGTGCGTAAGCGTGTATAAATTCCTCCGGAAAACACACAAATATATATATATATATATAATAGGAATATAAAATGCTAACATAGTATTTGGAATCATATGAATTTTGAATTCATTTTATTTGTAAATAATATGAAATAAAATTCATGAGTAATTTCATTTGAAAATGAATTAATATGTTTGTTTCTTTGTTGAATTCTTCATTTGTAAATTAATTTTGTGTTTGGAATGAGTTGTGATTTATAATTATTTATCTTTTATTTATAAAAATATCTTTATAGTTAATATTTAGGTACTAGATTGAAAGTGTGGTATAAGGATAATTTTGTCAAATTGATAGAAGTGTGGAATTCATTTGTAAATTCTACCTTTTTTGACGAATTTGCAAAAAAATAAAATTTAACTAAAACCAATTCTTTCATTTACAAATAAAAGATTTAAATATTTTGTAAAATAAACAAAAAAATTAACAAAAATTAACATTTACAATTATTCAAAATTTTGTAGAACTCATTTATACTAATACATGTAAAGGTGCAATCACTACAAAAATTTATCAGTTACCTAATTTGTCCATTTCCGGCCAAGAACATTTGCGCACTAAACGGTGATTGTTCGACTATCTAGTTATTGCCACTAAAAACAATATTTTTTTTGTCCCATCGTTGCAATTGAAAAAAAAAACGATAAAGCAGTTTTCAGGTCTAAGTAGATAACTTTCAATTTGTTTTAACTTTTAATACCCAAACATTTTCGTTAATAGCCAGAGAGTAGAGATGCAGACATGTCTGTTCGGTTCAATTTTATAAGTAAATTGTCAATCGAATCTAATGATTTGATTTTGCTATCTAGTTATTTATAATTAAATTGTTGGTTTCAATTAACTGATCAATTCAGTTGATTTTCGGTTCGATTTAGTTCGCTTGGTTTGTAACATAAATAAAAACTAAATTTATAAATGACATAATATCATTCTTTGATATGAAAATACTGAATTTCATCTCACACAAAGTTTAATATAATAAATCATTCTTCAAATAAATCAAGATAAGGCAAAGAGAATAGAAATGATTTGTCTTGGATTAGAATAGATGTATATCTTAAAATAAAAGGCGGTGTTTTAGTGTAAGAAAGGTTAGGTTCGGTTCGATTCGGTTTTTAAATGGTTAAAACTGTGGTCAAACTGAATCTTTCGGTTTTCAAAATTCTACATGTACATCCATCTATTTTCTTTTGGTTTTGTTTTTGATTTGGTTAAAATTGGATCGGTTCGGTCGGTTTTTTTGGAATCTAACTAGTTTTTTTGTTCAACTCCGCCAGAAAGAATAGTTTGACCTGTTGAGTGTAAAAGACCACTTCCTCACATGGAAACAGCTGTTACGGTCGGTTTAATTAAACTGCAATAAGCAATCTAAAAATTGTTATGACTGTAAAATTTATTTAGTACAGATACAGTACAAATTGGGATTTTCTCTGGCAACTAAATTTTTATATGTTTCAAATAGTTTTGGTCAAAGTATTACTTCCAATACGAAACTCAAATAAAACATAGAATACACTCTTCAGTAGCTCAATATTGTGTATATGGTTGTTTAGAGAACATACATATGTATTGACAAACTCCATGGAGTCTATTCACTTCAGATTCTTCTTTTTCCTCTAAATCTCCAAAGTCTAACATAAATTCACAACACGTTTAATCCAACTTGATAATGTATTATCTGACCTTTTTTTTTTCTCTTCCATTCTTTTTCACTTTAGATGGAAGACGAAGTCTCTAGTCAAGTACCGTGTTTTCTTGAGCTTTTGTGGGAAAGACACCAGCACCAACTTCACAGATCACCTTTACAGGAGTTAATTTCACTCATGGTACCTAAACTTTGTTAGTTGTTACACTAAACTCCTGAAGGTCCACTTTGTTTCACTGAAGTACCTGAACTTCCTTAAGTGTTTCATTAATGGCCATCTGTCGTTCCAGCTAAGAAAATAGACAAGGTGGACTGCCATGTGTGTTCCCACATTGACAAGTCGGATTCCCGCCAGCAATCAACAAATTCCCGCCAAAAAGAGTTGTCAATTATAATAAATCAATAAAAAAACTTAGCAGGACCACATTCCATATAAATTAAGGTTTACAGTTGCAGTGAACAGAGAGTAAATGCTTCCACCAAAGTGCATGTAACTTGGATCCCACTAGTGATTCTCTTTGAGTGAGTTTGAGAAACGCATACAACAAGAAGAAAGCAACAAAGTGGTGGGGTTGAATTTGTCGACTTTTGGGAAACAATGACGTTCGACCCGAGACGAAGGGAGACGTTGCCATGGGCCCATATACGGTATGATTTTTTTGCCTATTATGTTGTTGTCTGTTGGTTTAGGTGTAATAATGTTCACTTATTTGGGGTTTTTGGGAATTTATTGCATAGTGTTGGTTGGATTGACATTAATGCAGGAATAATATATAATTTTTTTTCATGCATTTAAGGTATGAGACTTAAGGTTTAGTTGTAGATCATGAGCAGTTGTACAAATTTTATTGAGCATGCTTGATCGTGTTGATGTGAATATAGAACTAAAATATTCACACTTTGATTTTACAGTGGGTGGGTCAAGATATTTCTCCATCCGTGTTCACTTCAATGGCTTGTTGAGAGAGTTTGAATACCTTGGTGGAGCTTGGGTGATATTTGACTTCTGCCATCCTTGCAACTTAACACTGGACAAATTTGATAGGTGGATGGTAAGACTTAACCAACGGTACTATGTTTGATACCGCTATAGGCCACCAAGTGATTCCACCAGAAAATTCACTCCAATAGATGAGGACAACGATGTAACCGAAATGTGTCAGAATGTTGGGCCTTGTCAAGTTATGTATGTTTATGCAAAGCTTTTGAAGCCGGTTTCGCTGTCCGCACATAGTTTCCATCATATTGCAAGGACTGAAATTGTGTTGAGGCTTCATAATGTTGACATTAACCAATTGATTGAGGAAATTGATGGGAACCCATTAATGTATGATGAAAGGCAGGGGAGAATGTTTGCTAATGAAATTGAGCATGATGATGATGAAGAGAATGTCTCGATTGATGAAGATTATCAGAGGGTCACTAAATGGAAAGGAATTCTCATTGAAGATGATGATCTTATGAGAGGAAGAAAGGCCAAAGGAATTATCATTCGAGACATTGAAAGAGAATCGATCAGCAAGGATAAGAGAATTGTCATTGCAGATGATGAATTAGTATGGGGCAGCAAAGACTATCATAATTTGTTGACAAAGAAAAATCACTTATTTGATGAAGATGATGATGAACTTATTGATGAAGATTACATAATTGAGGAGGGAGACAATGACATCTTGGAAGTAGTTCATTTGATGAAGAGAAAGAATAATGGAGGAAGGCCAATTGGTGAACAACTTGGAGGTATAAAATCTATTGCTGAAGGTGTTGATATTAATGGTCCAACCAATGACGCTTTCGAAGTCGACATTGCATGTGATTCAGAGGAAGTGTAGAAGGGTGGATCGAATTGGGATTCTGATTCTTCTAAAGAAAATGATAGCGATGATCCAATTGAGTTTGACAGCATGACCATGATAAATAACCCATCTTTTGAGGTGGGAATGCAATTTGCTACATTTGATGAATTTAAGCAAGCTGTTAGAAATTGGGGAATAAAGAACAGATTTCAGATTTGGTTTCCCTAGAATGATAAGAGGCGAGTAAGGGTTAAGTGTAAGAAAAATGGATGCCCTTTCACTATTTATGCATCTTTACTTAGAGAGGGTGATCCCACTGTCCAAATTAAAACAATTGACATGACGCATAATTGTCCTCGAGTGTATTAGAATTTTCATGTGATAGCAAAGTGGTTGGCTGAGAGATATTTCTTTTCGTTTCGAGCTGACCCATCCTGGTATGTGCAAGGTTTGACACACACAGTGAAGACTGGTTTGGGAATTGAAATTAATAGAATTAAGGCATGGCGTGCGAAAGACATTGCTTTAAGGTGGATCCACGGTGATGCAAGAGAGCAATTCCAGAAATTACTAGCATACAAGGCTGATATTGAATTGACTAATCCAGGCAGTAGTGTGCACCTATGGCTTAATGGTGGAAGCTTCAAAGGTTTCTACGTGTACTTGGCGGGTTAAATGGAGGATATATGGCTGGAATACAGAAACTTGTATGCTTAGACGGATGTTGGCTGAAAGGGACTTTTGGAGGTGAGTTTCTATCAGCTTTGTGCATGGACCCTAATGATCAAATTTTTCCTCTAACTTGGGCAGTAGTGGTTAAGGAAAACAAGGAAACTTGGTCCTGGTTCTTGAGCCTACTAGGAGAAGACCTTTAGATTAACAATAGCCACCACATTGCTTTTATGTCAGATCGTCAGAAGGTACATTTTTGTTCATCTAACTTCCCGCTGAATGTTGTGTTGCAATTCTTGATTCAATTATGTAAGGTTAATATTTTGTGTTTAGGCAATGATGGTATTATTTATTATAGGAGGCAAGATTTGTGGCCTGAAGTTGAGAACAATATAACAGTAATTCCACCACCAGAAAAGAAGAATAAGAAAGGCCGAAAACCCAAGGCTAGACGAAAGGAAATTGAAGAACTTGAACAAATTGCAGAACAACAACGAAAACAGAAGAAATCAAGGGCTGTTGTGGATATAACTTGTTCAAACTGTGGAGGTAAGGGACACAACAAGAGATATCATGAAAAAGAACATCTGAAGTTGCATCGGTTGAAGTCCAACAAATCAATGACAGCCAAACACCGCAAGTTTCGCAAACCACTCAGGTATTATTTATCAATCATCAGCTTAATATGATTTTTTGAACGAAATTTATTGACACACTTTGATCGGAGTTAAATGTGGTTAAGACTACCTGAAATTTGATATACTGTAGGAGCCACCACATTTTGCTGTTGGGTCAGGTAGTCCATCTATGCGACTACCAGACAAGCCAATACCGAGGAAGAAAATCACTCCGCGTCGTAAATTGTTTCGGGAGGGACAACGAGATTAATGCAAAAACAAAGCTGCACATTTTGAGGATTTGAGTCTTTTGTATTTTGGTGCGTTGATGGATCTGCAACATTCATGATGGCATACATATTTCCTAGTTTGTTGCAGACTTTTGTCTCAGTCTTTTGTTTTCCATAAACCACGTTATTTTGGTCAGTATGTTACCAGGTGGTCTTATTAATTAACAAACTGGTATATTTGGCGTGTAATTCTGAGACATGATGATCCCAATTGTGTAGCAGTCTTTTATATCCACCAACCATGTGATTTTAGTCATTGTGTTACCAACTGCTATTATTAATTAACAATCTGGTAAATTTTGCATTCTCAGACATGATATTCCTATATGTGTTATCAATACATATATAATATAACTTAGAAGATAATATAACTTAGAATAGACTAAACCATAACTTCTGAAATTCATTCCATTCCATTACAGGTTCAAAATACAACTTCTAATTTGATATATCAGTCTAATACAAGTTCGTAAGACTGATTTTACATCATATATCCAAAATAAATCTTTAGGACTTCAATCTAATCTAACCGGCATTTAACTACCAATTTATTCCTAAAGAGCTCTACCAATTACGACACCCAAAAACAAAATCATTATAGCAGTTAGAAGTTGACAAAATATGTTCCCATTGCGAGTTTCATGGACCAATGATGCCCTGTTAAACCCAGTAAAACCATCTCTTGCGCCATTCAATCCGGTCTGATTCCTTCTACCAACAGTCAAAGGTATTGTTAGGTTCCTGTTTATTTCTCTTTATAATTCAATCTCCTGAAGCAAGGAATTTATGGCAGATCCTCCTCTAACATCTGGTGGATCATCAATCCACCTAAAATAGTTACACCTTCCTTCTATATTCTGCAAAAACACATTCATAAGATTAAATATTTCAATTCAATTACAAACATTTTAATGTAATTACAGCAGACATTTCAACAAACATATAAACTAACTTACAGCTCCACCACATCCATAGAACCTTCAACCTGGATTACCCTGAGCAGCTTCTACACCACAATAGCAAAGCAGACCCCCATTCCTCCTCACTGAATTTGCAACTGAATTTGACGAATTGGCACCGAAATGTGACATGACATTCTGATGACCAAACCCGCACCTTCCACAACCAAAAAACCCACACTAACTAATTGAAACCACAATTTAACTAATTTAAATCACATTTTCATTAACCAAAAATGTTCAACAAGTCACAGTTTAAATCACAATTTGAACAATCAAATAATCTATAACCCAACACCAGTAAAAAAATCTAAAAATATTGTTGAAAATACCCCACAAATGTCGCTGGAGGTCGAAGATGAACGGTGGACGACGAAGGAGCAGTGGTGGATGGTGGTTCTCCGGGAAGCAAAGCAAGGAGCGGGTGAGTGGGGAAGCAACAACAGGGAGTGAAGCTGATGGGTCTAGAGATCGGAGAGGAAAAGTGGATGACGAAGGCGCGACGGTGGCCCGTGGTTCTCTTGGAAGCAAAGCACGAAGGACCAGGTGAGTGGGGGAGAATCGACGGGGAGTGAAGCTGATGGGTGCGGAAGAAAACTAACCTAAATCGAGAAGAGGATGTCTGTTAAAAAGGATGGCCACAAAGATACGGCGTCATTTCACTTTGACCATTTCTTTTTTTTTTTTCTTTTGATTTAAAACTGCTCACTGCTGCCTTTTAAAGTTAGATGAGTTGTCCATTTGTGCTCTGTCAGCATCCCTTTTCACTCTAGATCGACAAACAACTGCTTTAATGAAACAGTCAAGGAAGTTCAGGTACTTCAGTGAAACAGATTGGACCTTCAGGAGTTTAGCGTAACAAATAACAAAGTTCAAGTACCAGATTGAAATTAACTCCCTTTACAGGGCACTGGAGGACACAGCGATTCACACGTTTAGAGACAACACCGGAATTGAGAAAGGAAAGGAGATAGATTCTGAGATCCGAGAAGCGATACACGATTCGGAGGGATCAATAATAGTGCTGTCTGAAGGCTATGCTTCTTCAAGATAGTGCCTTGATGAAGTTGTAATGATTTTGGAACGGGAACCTAAAAGAAATGCTAAACAGAGGGTGGTGCCGGTGTTTTATCATGTGGATCCAGACCATGTTTCCAATCAAAGCGGAGCTTTCGGTCAAGCATTTGATGAACATGCAAAAATTTTTGGAGACGTTGTCAAAGGTTGGCGTGCTGCCCTAACAGAGGTTGCAGGTCTCGGAGGATTTGTCATCAAAGATGGGTAATTTTCTGTCCAAAAACAATAATTCATATATTTCAGTCTCTTTTATATTATTCGCAACTTTATACAATTAGACTCCATTAGTTCGACGGAAAATGTTTTCTGCTCCCAAAAAATATATATGTTTTCAGAAAAGATATTGAAGGATTTAAAGAGGAGAAGATCATAATTGCAAAGACTATTTAACACAACTTGAATTTGACTCAAATATCCAAGAAATACGTTTCTCTTTCTTCAATTGTTGTTTTTTTTTCTTTAATTTTACATGAGAATTCAAACCTAATCTTTTTTTTTTCAACAAAAAGGGGAGCCGGGGGCTACCAGTAGTGGCGTACCCCTGCTGGACGTGACTATGCAGGCAAATGCTCTCTGCCGTGGAATGTTGCTTTGCTCGGTGGAGACCGAGGAAGACTCATCACGACACCCGTTAAGAGCTGGCGTTAGCCTATTGGCACGGAGATATCCGAGACAACTTAATCTTTGACTAGACAGTACACGTAGCGACCTATTTATTTCAACTTTGGTATATAGTTTACTTGCCATTGTTTTTTGTTAGGTATGAGGCAGAGTTTATCAAAGAGTTGTCAGTGTTGTCGAAAGGAAACTGAACCCTTCACCACAATATGTCCCCTATTTCCTAATTGGCATGAATTCTCTAGTAGACAAGCTGGAGTTATGGCTCAAAGATTCATCTAATGGTGTAGATATATGCATAATCCATGGAGTGGACGGAGTTGGCAAAACGACTCTTGCGAAGCATGTTTTCAACCAGAACTACAGTGACTTCGATTGTGTGAGCTTCCTTCCAGATACGGAAGAAACTTCAAAACAACCTGACAGTATGCTTCACTTACAAAGGAGTTTTCTATCGGACATTCTAATGAGGAGGGTAGATCTAGTAAAGAGTGTCAATGAAGGATTAGAGAGGATTAAAGAAGCTACAAGCCACAAAAAAGTTCTTATCATTTTCGACGATACAAATGAAGCAAATCATTTGAAAGCAAGCCTCGTGATTAAAGATTGGCTACACAAGGGAAGCAAAATCGTCGTCGCAGCAACACAACAAGATTTTGTTCTTGGCGAATCATACACGAGATTTAAAGTTGAGACGCTTAATGAAAGTGACTCATTGAAGCTATTCAATTGGCATGCTTTTGGACAAATCGATATTGGGCCACAACCCACGGCGGAGTACAGGGACAAACTAGTAAAACATTGTGGCGGGTCTCCTCTAGCGTTGGAAGCCCTGGCGTCCATGTTATCCGGAAAAGATACACTGGTATGGGGATACGTATTGCGGAAAGTAGAAGAAACTCCGGGGAGTATTATTCAAAAGATTATCAGATTAAGTTACGATTCTATGGACTCCGAAGATTGCAAGAACTTTTTCCTCGATGTAGCCTGCTTCTTCGTGGGAGAAAAATTAGAGTATGGTATGAAGTTGCTACATTTGAGTGGACTGGGAATAACAAGAAAATATCCAATTTGTCATTTATTGGATAGATGTCTCGTGGTCATTGAAGGAGATGGACGCTTGACGATGCATCGACAGATTAGAGATATGGCAATTGAAATTTATTGCGAGACATCATTTGATCCTCGACTACTACGTAGTAGTGGTTGGAGGAAAAGAACCAAGTTAGAAAAGGTTATGCATTACTACCATTATTTATTATTGGTCTCACATAGAGAAAACCAATCTCCATAGTAAAAATAAAAAATTTGAGTATTCTTGAGATTTGAACTTAAAGTCTTTTGGTATTAAGTTTTAGTATTTACTAACTGAGTTACCCAATTTCGGCTGCATTACTATCATTATATTTATCAATTATGTCTTAGTTTCTTTATGGTCTTATAATAACTAATTCACTTTCACTTTTTGCAGGAAGCCACAGATATTCTTTGGGGCAAAGCCAAGAGCTTAATTGGTATTCAATTAAGCAAGCGGGAACATGGAATAAGCAGACTGTGACCAACTCGGTGGCCACCGATAGACCAAGTCAAGATAAACCATGGAATTTTGAACTTCCGGCTGAAGCGGATGCTATTCCGGATTGACGCACGAGGAATTATGTTGCCAGAAGAAGGTGGCTCTCAAATTCACAACATGAATCCAACGTGACCGGTGGTGCAATGTATCAAACGGAGGTGGGAGCTTATCGGTTCTAATGGACAATGTTAATAAAATCACATGTTAGAATTTGGAGAACTGAGAATATAATTTTACAAGTTGATAATTTTTTTAAGGTAATTATGCAAATTTTATTAAAGCCACACCCACAAAAATAGTGGCTGAATAAAATTTCTCACAGAGCTACCCCACACACTGAGTGGTCTGTTTTAAAGGAACCAATAACACTGCAAGAAAATACAAGGAAAAACCTTGTGCAGTATACGTTAATATCCTATGTACAAAAGCATCGGGGCGTCTATTAATATCATCTACGGTATAGGGAAAAGAACTATCTTTACATCTCGTACAATAAGCAACACGAAAAAAACATCTATGAATTGAAGTATCCTGACAACTATCTTTCCTTTGAAACAGCTTCTGTTTTGCTCAAGGCAGCCAAATCATTAAGAAATTGGTACACTTCTAACAGTTCTCAATGAACAAGGGAAAGCAGCTGCAATTTTCCAACCCCATGAGATTATTACAAGGGTTGAGGGTCAGAAGACAGTCCTCTTCTTCTCCGAGTACTTCATTTTCTCGACGTGTCAATCCCTTTTAAGTTTGTCTCATGGAACTGTAGAGGTGTTCTGTGCAACTCTACAAAGCAGAATTTCATTAAGAAGCTTGTTAGAACTCATTGGCTTTCCATAGTTGGTTTTACTTAAACAAAGCAACAGATGATTTCGGACTTTCTTATTAGGCGATTGTGGCCTACTCATGATGTTGGACAATCAATGGGCAGTTGTTTGACTTGGAATTCGACCATCATTTCTCCCTCTTCTGTTTCTTTTGGGCTTCGTCAGATTTGTATGGATTTTTATTGGCAAGCTCAGTTGGCACGCATGTTATGATTTATGCAAGCAACTCTGCAGTGGAATGACTTATTTTGGGAGACATTTCGACATCTTCTTAATTTTCAGGGTATTGTTTTATTATTTGGTGATTTCATTGAGATATTGCTTCCTAGTGAGCGTATGAATTGTTCTTCGTTTACTCCTTCCATGCTGGCTTTTGCCGATTTTATAGCCTCTTTGAGTTTAATTGAGCTTCCATTCAGGGACGAACCTACACTTGGCAAAACATCATTGCTCGATCTAAGATTGATCGATGATTTGTTAGTGCTTCAGGCACTTCTTATTGGCCTTTCATGTCTCTCTCCGCTCTTTTCTTTTCAGATCACGTTCCAGCTGAGGGAGTTTTATCGAAAGCTTTTTGGACAATCCCCTGGCAAATCATTGCATGGAAAATTTGGAATACTCGCAACCGGAAAGTTTTTCAAAATTCAACTTCTTGGGAATATAGTATACACTTCATTTCAAAAATGTGGCTTCTTTATTCATTGTGAATACAAAGATTTTGCTTACTCTGGCATTGATGTTTATAGATGTCCAGAGGATTTTTTTGCTTGGTTCCATTTGTATTTGTACTCTTCTCTTGCATAGTTATCCTCATACCTGTGGTGGTAGTTACGGCAGGCCACCCATCATATGAGTGTAACTCTGTAAACTTTCTTGACCGGCCACTATTCTGGTGGTTGTCTTTAATACAATTTACTGTTTTATTGATCAAAAAAGGCCTCTGATGCATACATGACTGCACTCAATGACTATGCAGGTAAGTCATTCATGGATGGGTTTAACTTGTGTACAGAACAAGTTGCATGTCTCTGCCCTGAGCTTGTTCTTCATTCATTGGACCTTTTCGAAGGTTTGGATCAAGTTCACAATGATGCGGAGGATGCTGACTTGAAATTGACAACCCTTAGGTTATTTAGATGAATATTTTCTGTTGGTTGTATTGTTTTAATTACAAGGGATTAAATCTGAAACATCAGGTCAATAACATACACATTGAACCGCTTGAGTTAGCATCAAATGGCTTTTCTGTTGTATTATTAACTGTCATACTAAATTACTTATCTATTAATATATTATTTTTTACTTCAAATCAAATTCATTACTCCAAATCTTCTATTGAACAGAATATTGGTACAATTATTGGTGGGTAGTGATACCAAATGTAAGGGCTTGGCATCAAATTAATTCGCTATTTAAATACGTAAATGAGCAAAACCAGTCACAAAGTTCTTTGCAAACACAACTCACACTTTATCAACAGTTGTTGGGCCATCAAACTCTATTTTTCAGTAATTTATCTTAAAATCAATATCTATAATAAAAAATATCTCCAACCTATAACTTTATTTCTAACTGTAAAAAAATATTCTCTTAATATTCTTTCTCAATCACATTTTCTACTATTATTTTTTCACAAACTTAATTCTTTCTTAATTATTTGTTAAATAAAATTAATTATGTGGTTTGATATATATATATATATAATTTATTTGAATTAAAAAATAAGTACAATTTAATCATAATGTATTTTTAATTAAGAACTAATAATAAAAAATTTAAATAAACAAGTATTACATTGATTAACTAATGAAAATACACACAACACATCAATTAACTAATGAAAATACACACCACAATTCAAGCGACAATAACACATATTATTCAAAGATCTTCCGAATTTGTATATTGCTCCCACAAATACTCGATCAATGCATTGCAAAATGAAACATGTGCATCTTTGTCCTTAATTTGTTTGTATCGAGCAATGAATTGTTCAAATTGAAGGGATCATGATTTAGGCTAATAATTCGGCCATCACTCTCTCATTCTCTCTTCATTTCATTTTTCTCTCTTTCATCTTCACTCTTGCATTTTCTTGGCCGCCCATTTTTGTTTACCTATTAACTTCCTAACAATTGCTTGGTTTTGCATTCTATTAGCCATTAGCTACTCCATTTCTTGCTAACCTTTTCCTTGGAAGTTTTTTGTTGTGCAAACACTTGCTTGTGTAGGAATGGCAAAGATAAAGAAATACTCAAGCAATCATCCGGTCAAGTTCCACGATGGTCAAGTGCATCCGCACCCGATTTAGGGTCTTCTCCTCCACAAGGTTCTTCTCCTCAACAACCTGCCACATATTCAAGGAGGAAGTCCACCATTCCACCCTCCACAGACCGAAACACTCCACGCCTAAAAAAAGCACGGTCTCACACCTCAAGTTCTTCCCCTCGTCTTCAAGATAATCTTCGTTCATTCCTATAATTTGGGAAGGAGTAGGAACTTGCTAAGGAAAGAAACCATAAGCTCTCCAAGCTTGTCATCGCCCCAAAGAAATTTATGTTTAAAGAAGATTTGGAGACTTTGGGAGCATTTGCAGTTGTAGAAAAAATGATGGTCACTGGTGGTTTTCTTGAGTTGTATAATATTTTGGAGGACATTTGTGATGAGAAGTATTATGTACATTTCGGGTGGATTGGAATGATGGTCATGGACATAATGTGCGTTTTTGCTTGGCAAGGGAAAAAATTCTCTCCTTTGATGAATTGGGTTGGCTACAGGACGCTATTACGGTGCCATTGAAGAAGGTCCTAGAATTGATCCTTATTCTTTTAAGTGGCAAATGAATGAAAGGAAGGAATAGCTTTTGGAGTGAGTTGTGTCACCATAACAACTTTGTGTTCAAGCCAAGTGTGTCCAAAGCATCTGAAATGTTTGAAGGCATAGACAGGATGGTACATAAATGGCTAACCAAATCCATTTGTGGTCGTGGAGAGGGTGACAGTGCGATTAATGATATCGAGTTATTGTGCCTTTATAGTATGGAAAAGGGTCAAAAGATTGATTTGGGGAAACACATGGCAATGCATTTCCAAAATATGGCGATCAAGGCGAAAGGAAAACTTTTTGGAGGAATATATGTTACTAAAATGGCAAAATATTTTGGAGTGAGTTTTCGAGGTTAAAGGGACTTAAGAAAATGGAACCTCTTGACATGCAAACTTGGAAAAGTATGCATTCGGTTTGGGATGGTCACTACAGAGATGTCTCAATTGCGATGTCTAAAGGACCAAAAATCTCCATTCTAAAGTCACGGGAGCAAGCTATCTCTAGTCACCAAGTCAGCCCACCAACTGGGGCTACCTCTTCCAACCCTATTGTTTCTCAGGAAGCCATTATGCAAAGCATGTATAAAATGAGAAAGGAACAAAGGATGCAGAGCAAAATTGTTAGCTAATTGGCCCAACAGTACAAGTGGATGCAAAAGGAAGTAGTGTCTTTTTTTTCAAAAGACAGCCCATTGCTTCACTCCGCCTCTTGAGTTGCATATTCTGCAGAGCCATCAAGAGCATAATTCTTTGAGGGCTTTCACCACCCCACCAATGATGAAAGTGAGGATGAAGAAGAAGGATGACTTGGTCCTCAATAAGCAAAAGTGTATCCTTTGTTTGCATGACATGTAGTTTAGGAGTTTGCATTTGCATGCTGTCTTATTTTGTTTGTGAGCACGTTTAAATTTTTGCAATGTTTTTCCTGTAATAAATTGAGAGGTGTGTTTATATATTTTGCTTGTCCATGTGCTATTCACTATAACCTTTTGATGTCATAGGTCTCACAGTTTCGTCTGAAATGACGTTAAACTACTATTTGTCCGCAATGAAGTTAAACTAAGTTGGCTCATTTAGACAATGCCCTTACCAATGAAGAACAAGAAAATCTTTCTAAACCCTACCCCTCTACTTTATGCTTTATTAATGCCATGGAACTTGTCCTCATGTTCTTTGTGATTGTTTAGAATGATCTGGATTTATATTTTTGAACATTGAGGACAATGTCCATACTAAGTGTGGAGGATGGGCTATTGATTATTTCTTTGGGATAATTGGGTTAATATACTTTATTTTACTCATTTTCGTCAAAAATACTTGAATTATGCTTAATTTGTTTAGAATGCATCAAAATTGTAAAGAATAAGATTTGGATTGAATTGGTTGGAAGGTTTTTGTATTATGTTAGTATGCTTTTAACATGATTAATTGAGGAATGTGTGCTATTTATTGAAATTTGTTTTGGAATTTGAAATTTTTAGGTTGCAAGGTTAAAAGTTTGTTTATCAACTTCTTTAGTCTATTTGTGGAGGCATAAAAGTGGCTTTCAAACTTGTGGCCAAGTTGTTTTTAAGAAAATATGCTTAAATGATTGAGTTTGTTTGAAAATATTTGGAGTAGAATTGGTTTTTATTTGGAGAAGTTGTGCTTTTAAATGAGTTGTTCTTATTGTGTTTGAAATGGTTAAAAGTTCTCTCTTTGAGGGTGAACCTAAACGAGGACAAGCGAATGGGGTTCTAATCTTGAGGTGGAAAATGTTAGTACACCCAAGAAATCATAAATAAGTGTTTTTACAGGAGAACCCTTAATTCGCTGACTGCATTTGTAGCACCCAAAAATAAGAGAGAAGCAAGCAAATGGATAGTGCAATGGAATGAATTGTGAAAGAAAGCACTTGTTTGTGAAAAGTGGATGAATGAAACCAAGTTTGCTAAAAAAAAGATATTTTGTTTTGAATTTAGCAACGGGGGAGATAAGCCTTATAGATGTCAATAGACTAGGGGATTTGATAGATAAACTCTTGAGTTTGCAACTTCTCAATGCAAAGGTTTGGTTTTGTAAATGATGAATAGTTCTCTTAATCATTTTATTTGCATACTTTCATAGTATAAGAATTATCTTGCCTATTCAATTTGAATTGTATTCTTTCCCCGGATTTGGATTTGGTTTGCTTGAGGACAAGCAAATGAGTAAGTGTGGGGGAATTTGATGTAGGCTAAATTTACATAACAATTCAAGCAAGAATGTGCTTTTTTCCATCCTATAAATTTTACTTTTATAGTGGAATTTATATGTTTTGTGTGATGTTTGTAGGATGAAGGATCGTGAAGAAAAAGGGCTTAAAAAGGTGCCAAAGAGAGTCAAGTTGGAAAAGACTTGAGCAAACACATGAAAGAATCAAGAAAACGAAGGAAGTGAGCATGGAAGGGGTGTCACGGCCATGAGGAAGGATTGTCACGGCCGTGACATGCGAGCGATGGATGGCATCTCAAAATAGAAGGTTGTCACGACCGTGACAGAAGGAACATCACGAGTCACGGCCACATTGTCATAGATGTGACAAACAAGCCTGGCACCCCGTTTTCGGGCGTCACGGCCGTGACACGCGAAAGCTGAAGAAAAGATGTGACGCGAAAGGGCTGTCATGTGGGGGACCAAATGCACATTCTAGTGGCATTTTGGAGAGAGTTTTTGGAGAGTTTTTGAGGTCACATGTGGGAATATAAATACTCCTCTTATTTTCCATTTTTGTGGGGATTCTAGACACACATTCTCTAGACTTAAAAATATTCTCTTTGACTTTCAATTTTTAGAGAGCTTTAATTATTGAAGAATCAAGAAAGTTGGAGGGTCTTGGCCATTCTCTCTCAAAGTGACATTGAGGAGGGGTTCTTGACTTCTATCTCTCCTTTATTTCTCCACCTTTTAGCTTGGTTTCAATGCTTTATTTTTATTTCTATTTTTGTTTTATGTTAAGTATGATAGCTTAGATCTCTTGTTAGGACTTAGAGATGTAAGCTATTGATGAATATTTG
>CAODLS013873589.1:0-13400 GCA_948243855.1 Flueggea neowawraea
AAAAGAAGACCTTCTCCACTGAAGCATTAAAGCTGGTTCCACATCTTATTGGATCCAACACATGCTTTCCTGCAAACTCCTTTTTCTCTTCCTCTTTTAGATCGAAAAATTCTCTACACCCATTTATCATCGCCTTCATTATGTCCTCTGGTATGCCATGGTTTTTGACCTGAAATCAGTAATCGAATTTTTAATGTCTAATCATTATCTTATCTAGTAATGTTTAATCATTTGATCCATTTGTTATGGAGATTTTTCCCGCTTTTCCTAATCCATTTCCTTGGATGAATAAAATATCCTGAATGATCAAAAACAAAATTATCTAGTAATTTATCATTTTCAAATTAAAACCAAGCAGAACCTAAATTTTCAAAACTTGCTAGAGAATGATGGTTAAGTTCTAGCCTAAATAACCTATATATATATAATAAGCTTACATGTTAAGTGTGGTAAGTTAAAGATTAATGGATATAAAGTATTCCTGAGAGGAAATTAAATATTTATGCGCATAATTATCCAAAAAAATATGTGTAATCACATACCATGAAGAAACCCCAATCTTCGCATGCTTTGGAAAGGTCATGGATGACTTTGGAGCGTTGATCAGGAGTACCAAGAAGGAGGGAGAAATCAATAATAGGGATTGGGCCGTCAGGATCTGAGTCTGCTTGGTCAAGAGGGTCTTTTGTGAAGGTGTAAGTAGAAGGAATGGAGGTTAAGTCGGGTGATTCCGACAAAGTCTTGACGCTGGTCGGTGTTGGTGTATTCATGAGTGGTGGTTGTGAAGGCTCGGCAAAGATGTGTCACTTAAGCAAAGATGAGTAATGGAGAACTTAAGATATTCAGAGAAAGAACCAATAATATCTTATATAATTGAGGATTGTTTTTTTCTTTTGTATGTCTGCTGCTGATGGCACCTGTACGCTCTACAAATCATAGAATTTTGTCCACAATCTATTCTAGACGAATTTATTGATTGTGTCCTTAACGCTTTGTCCTTAAAAGTAATTAATAAGGTATTTATACAATAAATATAAACACATATTGAATGGATCAAATATAGCAATTTAAGTTACTAAACTTCATGAACATCAAGACAATACCATAGGAATGGAATCTAGTTGAATGCCGGTCTTGCAAGGAAACAATAATCAGGGGCGGATGTAAGTGGGAGCGGGTGTGGGCGGCCACTCCCACGTGTCGGCAGGGATACCCCTATACCCCACCCCTCCGCCCCACCCTGTCCTCGTCCCCGACTCCCACTCTTCCCCTGTCTGCAACAGCCAACGTCAAGACTATAACTACAACCCTCTTCTACGTTTTAATTTTCTTCTTTTTTTAGCCAAGGCAAAACATGGTGCACTTGTTTAATTCTAGTTAATGTGGTTTGCTCCAGCTGTTAGTGCCATTATGCACGCAGTTATGGCAGTTTTTTGGAGCATTTTGTTTTTAACATTTTGACCACCACTAGGTAGAACACAACCTTAAAAACCGAGTTGCTCCTTGGACATTGATCTGAGATTATGTTTGTGAGCCGTATAGTTGTTTTCTTCTTCTTTTGAGATGGCACACACCAGGTGTTTGTATAAAGGTCTAGGCCACTTTTTGGTAATAGATTTACTCTCTTCGCTTTGTCATGGTATGGTGGATGAGTTTATTTACTTACCTTATTTTGTTGATTCAGGATCATGTTTGGTTATATTGGAATTGAATGATGAATTTGTGACTTGTAAAGTATTTTATGTTTTATAATCAATGGTTCAAACTGATTTAAGTTGGATTTCTACAGGATACTCGCAAGCATGTTGTAGTTGTGTTCTAATTGACGAAATTCAAGTGCTTGTGCAAGGACTACTAGTAACTGCATAGGTATGAGCACAAAATAAGTTAATAGTATCTACTTGATGCCTGTTGTAGTACATTCGATGGTTAGATATAGGTTTTATATCATTATAAAGTTAGGCAAGTCCTACAACATATTGAAAATTCGGCTCTATCGTTGAATGAGTAATTTGAATCTTTAATTGCTCAATTGACAATCATGTTTGTTATATTGGAAATTGAATGATTTAATTTTCATGTAATTTTATTTTAGCATTCAAGTAGTATTTAAATTATATTCAACTAGTATTTAACTAGTATCCAATACTTTGTGAAATTTTTGAGTCTTGGAGCGTGAAACGCATGAGCTGGAACTATGGCATGAGAAACAACAACCAATCATGATTCATGATGGAACTGCAACCAGTCATGCTGAAGATCTTCAGTTATATAGGCAAATTGATCAAACGCCCAGCATACACGAGAACAATATGCTATATGGCGGTTACGGATGTATAATAGTTTATCACTAAATCTTGCTAGAAACCATGTCTTGTAGAGTAACTCAATTCTGTCAAAGGGGTATGCCATATCGACTGAAACCTGTTACATGGTATGCCTTGTCATAGTTTGCCTTACGAAATCACCACTTTTGATTCTCTTCGATCTCAGAAAAAAGTTTAACTCATTGTTCACCATTATATCTTGGCATAATCGAACATAAAAGGCTGGTGTGTGAACAACAAACCTTGTGAATGTGTCAAAGGCAAGCTTCCCCTCTTACATCATCTCGTTAATCATGATCTAACTAGCTTGTCTAGTGTGCACTACTTGGTTGAATCATTTATGACCTCCTTGTAACACACTAATATAGCCACACTAAATCATACTTCTTGTATATGTTAAGGATTGTAAGGATAAAAATACTGAGAACCACATGTTCACTGTATGGTCTCATACTAAGGAAAATGATATCAATTTATACTATAATTTCGCATACAAGAGGAGAGCATGTTTATTTATTAATTTTATTAACACCACACAAAAGATTCAGTTACAATGCATTTGGGCATTTAACCTTAGCCTACCTTTCATTAGGACTCCTTCTGCCTTGGGATAGAATGCTTAAATTATTCATAATTCTAAGAGGTTATTAATAACCCTTTTATGGTCTCCTTCCGTAACATCGAATATATGGCTTGTACAATTTTATTTTGCACCTTAACAGGACTCATCCTACAGAAGCTCTTGCATGCACTAAGTGTTCAAAATCCAGCTCATCTTAGTTTTTATGTAACCAAATAAACAAACTGAGGTCAACACCAATGTGAGTGAGACTCTTCACTATCCAATATCAGTTACAAATTTAATGATTATAGCAAATGGAAACTCACAACATTTTCACTCGTATGATGCATAAAAATATGTGAAGGATAACACATTTTATGTGCCACACAGATTGCAAGGAACATATCCCTTATGACCGACTTTTACAAATGATTATATTTTATGGAATTTTACTTCAAGTTCATTTTTGTTGATGCAATTATATCCTTCAAAAAATATTACTTGATCTCAATTTTCTGAACTTTAATTACTATAGATCTCTTGATCCTTAAGCAATCGAAAGTCGACCATCACTATGGACTGTCACAAGTTCTTAAGGGGTGGTAAATTCTAAAAGGTCTGCAACCTGTTTTAGACAACCTTCCTCCTGAACTATAGTTAGTGAATTTATTAGTTTAGCTTCCATGATAATCTCCTGCCGCACATATATGTTTCTTGCTATTCAAGGAGATTGCATATTTAAGAAACAAGAACACATAAACTAAGGCGGATCTTCCTCTCATCCATAATATAATGGATGTTAGGCATGTTACAAACGAAGACATAGCCTTTTACATAATAAGATGTACGTTAGACTACCAATGACATTCACATAGAGAAAGTTCCTCATACGTTCTTGTCGCATCATTTGTGGACACATGTACTTGTTAGGAAACTTACTCTTAGTAATAGGTTACCTATAGATTCACAGTTTTCGTATGTTAAAATGTTCCAGGGCATTTTTTATGCATTTCTCTCAAAGACGGATAACAACATTTTTTGAACAAAATCTTAGAATCTTAACTCCAAGGATAAACCCATATCCTTTATCTCAATGTTAGACCATAACTAGTCTTTGGTATCATTTAGGTGTGCTAGATCATTTCTAGCTATAAGTGTGGTGTATACACACAAAAAAAAAAAGACGATAAGATTCACCTTCTAAAGATATAATATAATATAATAACAATGGAATTGAAAGTACCAATCCTTTGAAGATTGTTCAAGGCCAAACCTCATACGATCAAACCTTTAGGCCAAACCATGTAGGTCACTTTCTCCATTTGTCTATTAAGAAAAAGAGTCTCTACATCTGCTTGGATATGGGTCGAGATCTATACTAATCTAAGTAGCTAAATCCCTTCACATTTATCAATGATTTGCTCAATTTATCACTCGATCTTATACATCCACTTATTCCCAATGAGCATTCACTATTCAAGGATATCAACCAGTTCTTAACCATGATTTAATCTCCTAAATGTCATTCTAACATTCATTGGTTTAATCCATGAATCTTTCACTATAACGAGAGAAACGTGTCCCTACACGTAGGTTTCTAGAAAGGGTCACACTCGATTCATTTATCAAAAAATGTCATCATGACACTTTATCTCCGTTTTTTAATCTATGCATTTTCAAGTCTTGATAAACACATCAAACATGTTTGTCGTAAGAATTAGGAGTGCTCCCGTAAGGTTCAAGCTCCACACTCTTATTGGAATTATGGACTTATTCTAGTATCATGTTCCATCTTGCTATTATAATTAAGAATAAATTTGAAGTCAAGATCAAGAACCTCCACACTAGTTTGAGGCCAATAGGCATGACTATCCTTCTAATAATATAGATTTCTCCTATTCAAATAAATTGATCTTGGCGAAACTAGTTCTTATGTCTCATATAAAGTGAAATCTTTATCCACTAATACCTAGGTCAACAATTCATTCTCTAATAATATAACTTCACAATTTCAAATACCGCGCTATTTTCATACTGTCATACGAAAACGTATTATTTTGATGTTGCAGGGTATTGTACGAAAATACTCATTTTTTTTCTTTTTGGTCATTATTAACCAAGGTATCATGGACATGTGAAGTATCTCTAAGCGATTTCAAGAGGCTTATTTTCATGCGTTTTACTAACCCACATCTTATAATAAGATGCGTAGATAACATACTTGGAAGCCATGTAGTTTAGATCATAAATAGCTTTTGCCATCATAGATAAACCATATTGAGGAAAGTGTCAATTCTCATCTCCACTATATTGTTTTGTTGTGGAGTATGGGAATAGACAATTGATGTTCGATTTCCTTTTTAGCACACAACGCTTTAGACTGATCCAAAGACATAATTGACCACGGTTGATTGTTAAAGCTTTGACTGATTCTTGTCTTAGCTTACAAGCAGTAAAAAAAAATAACTTGGACCATTCTTACTTCAAGGAAATCAAATAGATATGACTGTACCTTCCACATTCATACATAAAAGTGATGAATGGTAGGCCCTAACTTTGACTTCTCATTCATTTGACCACAAATGTTAAATTGGATTAATAAGAATAGGAATTTAGCTAGAATTGGCTTTGCAAATGGTTTGTTGTCTAGTTTTCCCTTTAGGTAATGCTCGCTTTTAGGAAACTCAACTTGACATAAATTACTTAGCACTTCTACTTTGGCTATACTTGGGCTTTCTCATTCATTTGACCACAAATGTTAAATTGAATTAATAAGAATAGGAATTTAGCTCTAATTGGCTTTGCCAATGTTGACTAGTCTTCCCTTTAGGTAATGCTCACTTTTAGGAAATTCAACTTGACATAAATTACTTAGCACTTCTACTTTGGCAAATCAAGTCATTCAAATACAATCCCTGTCGTTCGATCATATGCAAGAACTTCACATTATGCTTCGCTAATGATCGTGTGAAGTAGCAAAAGAAAGTGATACATTCATTTTCTATCAATTTATTTTGTGAAATTCAACATATTTTTGCATGATTTTAATGAAAATTTCCAACTTCTTATGCACTTTGTGTTTGAGTGTAAAAGGGAACGTAAATTTTGTCAACAAATTTGACAAAGGCATGAAGGTTGTTGGACTTCAAGACACATACATGCAGTAAAAATATAAAACTTTTGTCAACAAATTCCACCAGAATCAATGCAATTCGATAAAACTAATTAGGGAAGATGATTTTACCTTATTGATTCGTACTCATTCCCATGGATTCAATACCCTAAGAGTACTCCAAAAGTAAAACTACATCAACAACCGTATGCTTGCAGTAGAGTCGATCAAAAACCCTTATGACCACTGTGTAAAGTGTAAAGCCATTTGAGTAATGATTCCTAGCCGTTGGAGATAAAATCAATTTCAAGCAGCTGCCAAATCAACACTTGCATGCAATGGAAACCTTGCGCACATAATTTATTAATCATTGCTGATAACATGATTAACTTCTGACGTTGAGTGCTTTACATGCTTTCTTTTCACTTCCAAAAGCTAACTTCATCATCTTCTTCTTTATATTGCATGCATAATCCATGTGATATGTGCAAAAAGACTTTTTGAACTTTGCATGTAATTTACTTTTCTGACACAGTGAAATGATTGAATATTTTGAAATCGTACTTGATGTGTCAATCAATCTTATGAAGAGTCTGTCATAGCTTTTATCTTCTTTCCCTGCGTGCATAAACACTATTTACGTGCATAAGAAATGTTTCAGCTTGCATCATTACACTTAATTCTTCTTTATTTGCATGCTCAATCCCTTTTTTGCCTTATTCAACTTGCATATGTAAGCATTTGTGGTACGTACTTTACACACTTTTGTCTTCAATTCTTTTACGTAGCCATCTCTTGAGTGCAAAAACAAAATGTTACATGCGTAAGACCCATCAAGTGCGTAAGTTACCTTTGAGTAAGGTCTTTGATTTGCTTATGTCCATTCCCAGTTCTTGTTGCCAAAGTCTTTAAAGTGTGCAAGTATGTTCTTTGTGTACACTGATGGTTTCTTGTGTGCGTAAGACATGATGTGTGCACAACTTTAAGATATTTGTTGTCTCTTTTCAGTTTAATATCATTTTGAGGAAACATGTATGCGCTCAACTTCACCATTTGCATGCTTAATTAACTTGTTATATAAGTGAGCCTTTTTTTAGCATACGTTAGTCTTCTTTTTTCATTTTTTCAATCATCAAAGCAAAAGTGTGAACCTTTATGGTTCAACATGTAACACCGCAAATGATTTTCTATTAGGATCGTGAGTTTTGAGGTGATGTGTTTGGTGTTTGAATCCTTGAGTTTAATTAAGTGTGTTTTCGTGTAGAGGTGAATTACGTACGTATTCCTTAGGTTGTGCAGGTAAGGTGTGTGAAAAATCAAAACAAAAGTGATTGGATCCTGTTTGGCAAGATTTACACATGCAATTTAGCATTTGCGCACACAATTGTTCCTTGCGTACGTAATATTTGTGCGTGCAGTACTGTTCCTTAGTAAAACAATATGTTTCAGTGAGAGGGCCTAGATTTACCCCCTCCACACCCTTTGTCCAACCATTTATCACTTCAAACATGCCAAAAAACTTCATAACTCTCTGTCAAACCTCTCTTGTTCTCTTTCTTGCTCACCTTCCAAATCATTCAAGTTTATGAGGTAAGATCATGTTCCAAGCTCATTTCCATGTTCGTTCATGATATGTAATCATCAAAAACACACATGCATGAATGATTGAGCATGCATCCATCCGAAAACGTCATTGTTAAACCATTCATGCCTATTGATTTTGATGGAAACTCATGTAGAGAAGTGATCTAGGACATGCATGCAAGCCAATGAACTAGTATATGCATTCAGCCAAAAGAATGTGGTCTTGCCTCTTGAATATGATGAGGAGGTTGGACGAATTTGATGGGTTAGACAGAATGGGTGGTGCAATTGGTGGATTTAGGTTGCGTGCATAGGTTTAGGCTTACTTTGAAAGATGAAATTGATGATTTTGGTGATGTTTTGTGTAGTATGATGATGGTTTATGTGTTAGAATGTGATATGCAGTGATTTGGGTGATGGGAAATCGATTGTATGCTTTTGTTCAGGTTGGAATGAATTTAAGACCTTTTTCGATAAAATTTATGTCGTAGGGATTAAATAAAAAATTCTTATAAATTGGAGGTCTAAAATGTATTGCAAGATGCTTAGAGGATTGAGAGGTAATTTTTGGAAACTTGAAGGACTAATTTGTAAAATGTCCTGACCTTCTGGACTAAACTATAATTTGATTAAAAATTAGGGACTACAATTTTTTTTATGACATATTAGTTTATCAAACGATAGAGTTAGATACTCGATTGAAATAGGATTCCGACATTTGTAAGGGTTTGAAAAAATCCATTTGCATCCCATGCATACATGTATTGTCATAATTACCATTTTTGACCCTGGTATGTTACATTCGGTTTCAACTTCATGTGATTGTCGAGGTGACCGGCTATCCACTAGCGGTGCGTGACTAGATCCTTTGATTCGACATCCAGGTGAGGTGTATGTCATACTAAACACATAGATTGTGTTTTCAAAAAATTATATGGTTTTTGATGTACCAAACATGATATGAAATTTGAATTTAGTTAAAGGATTGAAAATTCCTAAAATTTATTATGTGAATTGTTGAATCAGGATCCGTACTTAGAAATAAATAAAACATGATTATGTGAATTGGACAATGAATCTATATTAAGAGGAAATTGAGATATGACTAATTAAGAAGATATTGATGTATCCTAAAATTTGCTCACATAATTGACTAAGAAGATATGCATTTTCACCTGATAACTTGTGTTTTTATTGCGGAATTTGCACCTTTCTTACAAATTTTGTAGGATGGAAAGACTCAGTATGAAGTGAAAAAGACATTAAAGGCATACAAGTGACTAAAGCTTGAATAAGTGAACAATTGGCAAGGCAATAGTTGGCCACGATCATGTAGCTGACCATAGCCAAGGGTGGCCACACCATGGCCAACCAAGAGAAGTGCACAAGATCGGGCAGTAGTCAGCCACAGTCATGGAACTGACTGTGGCCCTAACCGTGGAGCATAGCTCAACGAACTAGAAGAACCAGTAGCCACCCGCGATTATGGTCTCTTGGTACCCTAACCGTGACCACCTGAGCAAGAGAGAGAAAATGCTACATGAATAGGACAAAAAGTGGGGACCAAAAGCACACTAAAGAAGGGCATTTTTGTCAAGACTCCATTAGGGTTTTTGGCAGTCATGTAAGAGTATAAATACCCTCTCATTTCCCATTTTATGAATTCTTATAACATTGAACAATTAATTCTCTGTTGTGATTCATTTTTTAGATCATTGAAGAACGTTTTCTAGGGTTGGTAAGGAAGAAAGAAAATTCAACTACCCAAGACTTCTATCTTTGGAAAACTTCCATCAAAGGTTCTTGGGCTTTATTGTTTTTGGTTTTTCTTCTTTTGTATTGAACGTTTATTATGCTTTTAATGGATATCAGTGTTGTTTTAGTTCTTTTTAATATGTTCGCTTAAACTTATTAGTTGGGGTATAAAGATGTAGGTTAGGATGATGGCTTTGTTATTCTAATGCTTGTGTATTGTGTTTTTTCATCTTCATTCATCTATTAAGTTGTGATTGGTTTGTTGACTTGTTTTAATTGATTATACCCTAGATTGGCCACCTAGGTTGTGATTTTAGTAAGCCTAATTGAAGAATCAAAGGTTGGGTGGGACAACAAGCAACAAATTTGTGAATGCTAGGATAGAATTATTCAATGCCCACATAATGTTCGATGAAATGCCTAAGGTTCCTAATGACTCTAATTTGGTTAAGTGATGCTGAAAAGGACCCTCTTAATGAATGTAGAGATGGTTTATTGACCTCAAGAAAGCCTTTAGGCTAGTATAGTGGTGAGAATACCCAATCATTGAAACCCAAGGTATTAGCTTAACAAATTTAGAGTCCTAACCGAAACCTTGAAGCCCTAATGCATTTTTATTATCGAATTGATTAAAAACTCTTGTTTCTAATTGTTGCATTGTGTTGTTTTCTTTTAATAAACCCAAAATATCAAAAAATCCAACTATGTTTCACCTTGATTTTGCCTTTTTTTGTCACAATTAATTCCCGTATCTTGTGATTCGATACCCAAGGATTCTTTAAGGGTTTAAAATCACATTGACTCTTGTGCACTTGCTAGAAGATGATAAGATATTTTAGAAAACAAAACAGTAGCTTGATCCAAAACACCACCACAATAAAGAAAATTAAAAAGATGAAGGGTAAGGAAAACAATGCCTGAATTTATAGTGGTTCAGTGTCTACATATGTCACATCTACTAGCTCATTATAGACTTTTTATTCCACTAAGAACTCCACACTTGCAGGTTTTGATAAACCGTTTCACCTCTTTTTTTTTTCTTCAGATTCACAAGCAACCTTCACACCTTGTTTTTTACTTTCCAAAACAAGAAAATCAATACCTCTCTTGTTTTTCAAGGAAACAAACAAGACAAGACTATACTAGCCTTCAAGCTTAAAACAAAGTTTGATTACAAATGGATCCCCAGATTTAAAACACAATCTCACACCAACCCAGTAAGCAAATAGCAAATCAAGGCTCAGTTGGTATAAGTAAATGTAGAACAATAAGAGAGAAATTCAAGAATCAAAGAAGAAAAGCTTTGCCAGTCTCTCAATAAATTTTGTACCTTCTCTTACTCTGGAGACCTCTATTTATAGGCAAGCTCCCAAAAGTAGTCGTTGCAAATTCTAATAGAGTTTTTGTGTTTTTAATGACGTCAGTCCATGCTACGTGCATTCCATGAGTACTATGTACGTAGTAAAACTATTCATCATAGTCTTATGCACTTGTTCTTCTTCAACATGCATAGCTTTGAGTCCAATTGCCTTTACTTGGAACAAATTAGCATCTGTGCGCTTAGCATGACTTCCACGTGTGTAGGTCAAGACCTCTGTGTGCTTTGCACAATCCTTCAACATGCATTGACATTTGTCTAGGATCACACCTTTGATTCTCCATGTGATTGTGTCAGAGAATATTCAAATTTAAATTCTAGATGAACGTCTTGAATCTGGCAGTATTCTGGATTTAGCTCTGTCTATGCGCTTAGCAAACGTACTACATACGTAAATGAATTTCCTTAAAAATGTCACCTTTACTCTTCAATGCGCATTCCACAATGGTGAAACGTGCTTCTGACTTGTCTTGTAAGACCTTTTAGTTTTTATAATGATCACGTCTACACGCGTTGAACAATCCTCTATGCGTGTAATATCATTCCTCTTTTAGACCAAAATGACACTTCAACTGATATGCGTGCATTAGATTCCTTGAGATGTGCATAGAGAAATCCTGGAACATTCTGCTTCTTTGATACACCACTTCAATAAGCATTGGACTCACGTCTGTGTGTGTTACATCTGGTCTATGTGCATTGCATGAGATTCCACGTGCATAGCATCCGTTCTAGAAAACCTAGAATACCTCTAACTTGATCAACGTGCATAGATCATTGAACAAAGTGCATAGATCCTTCATCAATGCGCTTAAAAGGTATACAAGTGCATAGCTTAACTACTTCAAGTGTTTTGTTAAATCATCAAAACTTAGCTAGAATTTACATGTTGACCAAATTTGGCTCAATAATCTCCCCCTTTTTAATGATGACAAAACATTGAAAGAGTTTGCTCTCCCCACTTACTTTGAACACTTAGGCAAAAAATTGAAAAATTTTGATCAAGGTGTTTAATCCTTGTCCATTTGTTACCACAATACTATTATCACAATGCCAATTTTAAATATTAGAGTAATTGAGCAATTTATATCACTGCAAATTCATCAAACTCTGTAAAATTTATTGTCAAAATAAAAAAGGTAGGATACTCAGAAATAAAATAAAACATATTTAGAGCAATTTGAGCAAAGATAATTTCATTTAGAACAAATATTAGAACGTCATACACATGTTGGCATTTAAAGAAAAATATAAATGTATAAAATCCAATGTATGTATGCATGTCAAAATGTAGATCCTAGGCTTATGAAGTTCACAGTTTTGAAGTTGAAGGAGGATCTTTCAAGTTCAAGTTGATAGGCTCATCGAGAACTTCTTGTGCCAATTCAACATTTAATCTTAGGGTGACTTTTTGAACCATTTCTTCCATAAAAATAGCTATGCATCTTCTAACAGTAGCTCCAGTAGGTTCTTCATTTTTTTCAAAATTTTAAAGATAAATCTTGACAGCGACTACATTAGGGACTTCTTCCTCTTGTTCTTCCTCAGAATCAGTAAGTTGAACTATTTTAGGAGGTGCAGGACCTTGAATTGGTGGTTCAACTTCTGCTTCTTTTGGTTGTGAGTCAGTTTCAGCCCTAACCTCAGGTTGTGTTGTTTCTCATTCTCAGTTTCCTTTTCACGGTTAAATACTGTCTTTTCTGAGTTAAGTTCTAAATTCATGTCTGCCATCATTTGCTCAATAACTTTTCTGGCCATTTCAACCACTTTCTAATTTTCAATCTCAACAACTATTTTGGCTCTAGTTTCAGTGATTTTTTTAGGAGCTTGAGAACTAGATGCAATATCAAAAGTTGCAAGTATTGATTTGGAAGGAGCAGCTTCCTTCTCAGCCTTCAGACTCTCTAACAATCTGTAATTTTCCTAAAACATATTAATCACCAATTGAAAGTTTACTTCAGTGGTAGCTTTGAATTCCAAAATTTCCTTTCTCAGTTCATCGATTTGAGTGCCTTGAGCTATGCTTCTTTCATCTCTTCTTGAACTTTCACCCACATCTAGTTCAATCATTTGTCTTTCCTCAGCTTCAACTTGTTCTTCATGCCTCTTGGGCAGTTTTCTTTTCTCCTCTAAAGCTCTCCTTACAAATATCATTTCATCCCTTTAAGGCATCTTCTTTTCATCCCTTTTTTGAAATATAACATCTCATTCTCTTCAATAGGGTTGAAAGATGTACCCTCTTCCCTTTGTTCTAAATAATTCAATTCCTCTTAGGGATTCAGTTATGATCTTTCTGGATTTCAGAACTTGATAATGCTTGTATGTTTATTTGAAATGGGTAGAAAATTTTTGGCATTCATTAATTTTCAAAATGCTAACCAAATGACAAGGATGAAATCCTTGATCAATGCTGTTGTTCTTGATGTAGCGCTTAAATTCATAAAAGTTTTGTCATCATAAAAAAGGAGATTGTTGGATCATAGGTGATCAACATTAAATATCCTTTATGTGTTTTGATGATGAAAAAAATGATATTGTCAAAACCTCACTCGAGTAAGATGCATATTCACTCGAGTAACATTTGTGTCAAATTTATTTCACTCGAGTGAAGCCAAGTCATCACTCGAGTAATAAGAAAAGTGTCACTCGAATAATCCATGTGTCATATCACTCGAGTAAGCA